>JAXIVJ010002169.1:20000-30000 GCA_036785665.1 Chirona hameri | reverse complement strand
CCCAAGATAACAGCCATTTTGACCTTTGATGACCTCTGGAGCCTCAACTATTGACCTGAACTCAAATCTGACGGTAAAACGTTACTGGAGCGTTTCAAGAGCTATCTATTGCTTTTTCGGTTTCGTCCTAGCTATCATAGTTCCCGAGATATCGTGGGATTTCAGGATCAAGTTACCTAAAACGGGAAAGTTTGACCTATGATGACCTCTGGTGACCTCAATAATAACCTCAGCGAAAAAATGACTGAAGTAGTTTCTAAATCATTTTTGACGAGCTTTCCAACGCTGTTTTTCGTTTTGCGCTACATTGCCTAGGAGCAGAGTTAGAAGGGGGGCGTCGAAACGCCCCCCCCCCCCCCGGCACGGCGAAGGTGGCGCCGAGCACCGGCACGGCGCGGGATATCTTGGACGTACCCAGGGCCCCTGTCACGCGCGTGGCCAGGCAGTGTGAAGTTACAGATATAGATATTGATTGAGGTCATCCACGTGCAGGCGCGTAGCCAAGGGTGCCCCCCCCCCCCCTGGAGGCCAGGAGGGCCCTTTTCGGCGCGCGAGGGCCCTTTTCGGCGCACTGCGCGCGCCGAAAAGGGCCGATGAGACCGGGCGAAAGAGGACTTCAGATGTCCTTTAGGGCCATCAGGGCCCTCTCTGAAAGACCAGAGGGCCCTTAGACGTTCAAAAGACCCCTGTGCATGTCAGAGGGGCCTTGGCCAGACCAAAAGGGCCCCTGAGTGGGTCAGAGGGCCCACTGAGCACGTCGAATAGGCCCCCTGAACACGCCGAATGGGCCCCTAACCAGCACAGAGGGGCCCCTGGGCAGGTCGAGAGGCCCCTGAGCATGTCAACAGGGTGACATAGCGGCCAACGCAGTCCCTTGCCAGATCATAAGGGCCCCTGAGCAGGTTAGAGGGCCCCTGGACAGACCAGAGGGCCCCTGGGAAGTTAAAAGGGTCCTTGTGCAGGTCAGAGGGGCCCCTGACCAGACCAAAAGGGCCCCTAGATGGGTCAGCAGGGCCCCTGAACATGCCGAATGGGCCCCTAGTCAGCACGGAGGGGCCCCAGGGCAGGTCGGAGGGCCCTCGGAGCATGTCGCAAGGCAACAAAGCAGCCAGCGCTATCCCTTGCCAGGTCGAAAGGACCCCTTAGAAGGCTAGAGGGCCCCTGGAGAGACCAGAGGGCCCCTGGAAAGTTAAAAGGGCCTCTGTGCAGATCGGAGGGCCCCTGACCAGCCCAAAAGGACCCCTGTGCGGGTAAGAAGGGCCCTTGAACATGCCGAATTGGCCCCTGGCCAGCACGGAGGAGCCCCAGGGAGGTCGGAGGGCCCCTTGAGCATGTCGGCAGGGCGACAAAGCAGCCAGCGCAGGCCGACCAGAAGAGTCGCTGGGCAGATCGGGGGGGGGGGGGGGGGGGTCCTGGGCAAGTCAGAGGGGCCCCTGGCTAGACCGAAAGGGTGCCTGGGCCGGTCGGAAGGCCCCTTGAACATGTCGGATGAGTTCCTAGCCAGACTGGAGGGGCCTCTGGGCAGGTCGGAGGGGCCCCTGAGCAGGGGTGGCGGATTGCGGGGGGCAGGGTACCCAAAATGCCCCCCAGTCGAAAATCCTGGGGGGCATAAAGGTAATTTTGCCCCCTCCCCAGATTTTGGCCTGCTCAATTTGGGGGGCAAAATGACCCTTCCACCCCTCCCCAGGATTTTCAACTGGGAGGTGGGAATTTTGGATACCCTGCGCCCGGCAATCCGCCGCCCCTACCCCTGAGCATGTCGGTAGGGCGACAAAGCAGCCAGTGCAGTCCCTGGCCAGGTCGGAAAGACCTCTGAACAGGCCGAATGGGCCCCTTGACACACATGAGGGGCTTCTTGGAAGGTCAGAGGAGTCCCTGGTGAGACCGGAAGGGTCAAAGCACGTGGAGATCCCATATGACGATTAAATACAAAGAGGACTTACTCCACAATACAAATATTAAAAGCGGAGCTTTCGGGTATATTATAACACGCTTCGTCAGGGTGCTACAATATACCCGAAAGCTCCGATTTTAATTTGTCCTGTAGAGTAAGCCCTCTTTGTATTATATATATCACCCACTCCACATCATGCCTTTTCGCTTCGCGGATCCCAGATGAGTCCCTGAACAGGTCGGAAGGGCGTTGAAAAGGTCAGAGGGGCCCCTAGACGATCTGAAGGGACCTTGGGCCTTTCAACAGTAAGAATACAGTTGTACAGTGAATACAACTCAAAATTTTCGTGCCGCTTCGCGGTGCAATTTAACTGCAAATTCAATTATATGCGGGTTAGGAAAAAACTCGGCCCGTTTCTCGGCGCATGTATGTGTTATGTTGCTACTTTCCTATATAATTGGGCAAAATAGTTAACTTTAACACTTTTCTTACCGCACTTTTAAACGCACAATATAGCAATTTTAGAGGTCTGCACCATGCGCAATGCGACGCATTGATGAGAATGCATATCCAGGGCATAAGACTCAAAATGTTCGCGCCGCTCTGCGGCGCAATTTGTTTAAAAGTTCCAAGGCTTGAGCATAAAACAAAATATTCCAAGTTGAGCATAAATAATATTCCAATTTGGCTGATTCCAAATTGGTGTCGCCCGTTCCAAAGTTGCTATGGCAGTTCGCTAACTCCAGCTCCTAAAAGTTGGTATGGCCCATGCCATACCTGTCATACTGCATTTTCCATCCTTGTAACGTGCCTTTTCATCCGTTTTTTTTTGGGGGGGGCCTTTCAGCGCTTGGAAAGGGGCCCTTTCAACGCTCGGTAAGTGGCCCTTTCTAGGCGCCCCCCCCCCCCCCTGGACGAAATACTGGCTACGTGCCGCCTGTCCACGTGGCAGCGGCTATTACGGGTCAAGTAGGTAAAGCCAAGTCAAATCAAGTACTTATCATCTGTGTGTGTGGGGGGGGGGGGGGGGGCAGGGGGGGGGGGGGGGGGGGGGGGGGCGGATGCCCTTTGAAGTCAATTTTTGTCATGCAATACCGATAGTCGTAATGTTAAAAATTCCCATAAGTGTGGGGGCGACCCCCACTAGGTAGCGACAACCCTGGAGCTTGCACATTGTCTGTTTATGTAGTAATGACGCGCACGGCCGCTGTAAAATGTGGTTGCTTGTACAGAATTGACCTCGGCTAACTTTACCATCGATCTGACCTGACGATATTGATGTTTCTAAGGGGGGCGAGTTATAGGTATAACGTAGCGTTCCGCTTGGGAATATCCTGAGTAGCACCTAAATAGGTAATACGAATTCGCTAAATTGCATTTTTTATTGCAAATTGCAAATCTTGGATTTTATATCGGTAACCCCATATCACTTCAACTCTGGGGACTCCCCATTATAAGGCAATGGGCACTTAAATTCGCCTCTATTGCCTCAACTGACTCAATTTCAATTTCAAGTTGCCAAAGGTTTCAAATGCCTCATTTTGACATGTTTGGCATGAAACTGATACTCAAGATGTTCCCATCAGCGATTCTTGCCAATTCAGGTGAAATAATTAGGTATTCCGTGGGCCTTGCAGGGTCACCTGAGATCATCTGTGGTCATCAGCACTAATTTGCCCCTAACCCTCGACAGAATGGAGCCTTCAAATGTCATCATTGGATTTCTGGCGACAATGCCCGTGAGATGATATGCAATATACCCCATTTAGGTTATTTGGTGACCTTGACCTGAGGTCAGTTTTTATTAATAGTTGAAAGAATAATGTCGGACTCAAATGTCAAGATGACATTTGAGTTCAAATGTCAAGATGGTCACCTCTATGGGGTTGCTGTGCATAACTTACGCAAATCTGTTTTTGTATTACGACCTACTTTCTATGGGCCAACCGGGACGGCAACCTGCACATGTCCCCGGTCCGGGATGGATCGTGGCGACGTCCCGGTTGGCCAGGCGGGCTGCCCCGAAATAATAGGACATTGCAAGCAAGTGCTTTCAACTTACTCCTTGCCAACTAAGCTTCATTATAAAAAAAAATCACAGGAATTACCTTCCTAATATCTGAATCCAGTATCCCGATAAATCATGTGCTGTGGCGCGGTGGTCAGTAGATAGCTACAACTAGCGTTTCGCGATCAAAGGGATAGGTGCTCTGATTTAAGCGTAAGCTTATGGACCAATCCTTTTGTTTTGATGGCAACGTGCACCAATGTGTCCATCCTGAATTTCACCTATTGTCAAGGCAAATAAATGTATGATGATGATGATGGTGATATTAATAGATCCAAATTTGTTAAATATCATGGAGGATCCTGGTCAGTGGATAGGAATGATTTTGAATGGGAAAAGAGAGAATTTACCCTTTCTTCATGAAAGAGAGAATTTACCCTTTTTACAATTTTAACAAATACCACTTCCCCTCTCATTTTTTTTTAGTATCCACTAGTACTATCTATATTTTAGTACTATCTTAAGAGCTTGCCAAATTATAGGTCAAATTTTGGATACCTAATGCCAACATTCTTGATCGATCAAGTATTGTTTCCAAAGTTTAGTGAAATGTATTTGCTGGATCTTGTTATCTTTTCCAAGTATCTTGGCACAATCTCTTTATCTCTTATCACATATAAAATTAAATTAACACAATTATGTTTAAATATTCAATACTGGCATAAAAACTGTACCAATGTAAAATCATGTTGGATTCTGAAAAATAACATACAATTTGTGGCATACCCAGACCAAAATAGCCACAGCATCATGCATCTGTAGTTCTTGTGGTAAAATATTCAATACTGGCAAAAATACTGTGTCATGTAAAATCATGTTGGATAAAATTATTGCTCTCATATGGTCAGAACCAAAAATAATAATGGTGTTTTCTATCTTATTTGTGGAGTATTGAATGATGCTTTGATTCTATTACCTACTTCAAATACGCAAAACATCAATTGTCCAAAACTATTTTGCAGCACCCATGGAATCAGCAAGTGATGTCATCATGGATGAATATGGAAACATTATTCTTGCATCCTTATAACAATAGGTACAACAAATATCAGTAGATGATGCAACGTTGCATGGTCTCAGGGCCTATTTTAAGGGGAAAACCACTGGGGGGGGGGGGCAAAAAGGTACCCCCATTTTTGGGGATATCTTTTTGTGGCAAAAAGGTAGCCCCCATTTTTTTCCTCCGCGAATTTGCGACGGTCACCTTATTTTGGTATTCGAGCTTACGAAATTCACTTTTCGAATTCACAAAAAAAAAATTGAGGAAATTTTTCCGAGAAAAAAAATATTTCTGGGGTTCAAAAACCCCCAAAAATAACAAATTATATATGGCCATTTGGAAGAGAATGACATTTCTTTTCTTTTGACGTTTTGTATTTGCAATTTGCTTTGAAACTCTATTACAAAAATCAAACATTTATTGTTCTTCCACCAAAAATGGAATAACATGACGTCATTAAAACGTTATTATCTCCCCAAATACTCCATTAATTTCATTGAAATTTGGTGAGAGGACGTATAATTGATGTAGTATAAGGTACTATAGGTTTCACGTTGATATCTATTAGAGTTTTATAGTTATTGAAAAAATCCGGTAGGTGGCAGATTCTGCCCCTCCCCCCCCCCCCCCTCCCCCCAGCGGGGCGAGTGTCACCGGGACTGCTTGAATTGCATCAGGTGCGCTGTTGTGTCTCTCATTGAAAGCAAGGGATACATACAAACTAAAATTAAATCACTTAAGAGAAAACTTTCATTTTCATGAAGTTTTCTCCTAAGATCATTGTTTTTCACGTTCAGTGCCGGGAACGCGCGGGGGGGGGGGGCATACTTGTATTGCATGCCCCCCCCCCCCCTCCCCTAGATTCCTGTGGGGGGGGGGGGGGGGCATTTTCCCCTGATGTCCGCCTCCTGGATCCGACAGTGGGGGCGGATACCCTCCCCCCTTAGGTTTTTTGGAAATAGCGGAAAACGACGCCATTTCGCGCTGCCATTTTTGGTACAACTGCTTGCCTATCAATTGCCCAAATCCTGTTAATTTGTTTACCTTGGGTCTCCTCAGGTCAAGTTGCTAAGTCAAGTCTAGTGATCTCACCTCCAAAAAATGTAAGGTCGTGCCGCAGCCACATTGTTTGACTGATCATTTAGATACTCACAGATTCAATCAGGTCATACACACCTACAATTCTGCTATTTCGGATGATTTTTATATCAGTGACCTAAAGTGAAGTATATTTTGTGACCTCCCAATTATATTCATTGGGGAAACATGAAAATGTATATAAATCCACAGGAAATGGCTAAATTTTCCCAATTTTCACCAGTCCCACATCTTTTGCAATCTACGGTTTTACGGATCTACGTGGCGGATCTACGGTTAGGCAAAATGGGCAATTGCCCCCCCCCCCCCCACCGCCTGAAATCGGCGCAAGATCGACACATGTCCTGATATAGAAAACAATCTCTAAGCAACTTTTACTAAGGAAAGTTAGCTTTAAATCAGGTATCAATACATAAGCAAGCCGAATCCGATGCGTTTTCAGAATTGTGCGAGACTTTTTGGAAATTTCCCTCCCCACTCCCAAACCATACGTTCTGGATCCGCCAAAGATCCATGTAGTATTTTTATCCTGTGACCTCCACGAGGTAAAATATATTCACCCTGAGGTCATTCGTCATTTTTCTTCCATAACTTTGTATCGAACCAGTAAGACGCCGTAGTTGGCAGGGCATAGAGGCCCATTTTTTGCGGGGAACAGGGGCGCATTTTTTTCCAGGAAATAGGGGCACATTTTTTTCCGGGAAGTTGGGGCGCCGTTTCTTCGAACATACCCAGGGGCGGATCTAGGATTTTTCCGAATGGGGTGGGCGACTGACCCAGGGGGCGGCATTTTCGCCGTCAAAGGGGACGCCATGGGCCTAGAGGGGCGTTAAAGGTTAATTAATAAAATACATTTTCCTGCAAAAAAATTCAATTTTCTTACGCTTACTCATTTGCAGTTTTTTCTCTCTAAAAAGTAAAATTATAAATGTATTTATAAACAGATACTGAATGTATTTGTATAGCACTCTCACATGTAGGTATGCCGTCCGTCAATAGCACGCATTTTCGTCAGCAGCACGTATATTCGAGTGCGATCGTGGATGTGACTAATTATGTCACGGCTAGGTCATTCACCTCTCTCTGGCCTGCTGCAATATACCCCCTTCCTCTCTCTCTCTCCTCTCAGACCTGCCGAAATCTACCTTGCCCAATTTCTGCCTGAATCTATACCTGATGGAAGTGGTAGACATTATTGTCTACCACTTCCATCAGATGCCGACGCTTCCATCTTCCACGGACGAAGAGGCGCCTCTCGTCCAAATTCCATCGTAGCTACGTCGTTGCGGTGCTTGTTGAAGTTCTTCTCCGTAGCGCCAGGGACGTAGCCAGGGGGGGGGGGCACGGTGGCCATGCCCCCCCTCCCTCTGAGCAAAATAAATGCACACTAGATAAAATGAGATCTCTGACGACCCAACCATACCCCTCCCCCCCCCCCCCCCCGTCAACAAGATATGGCTGAGGAGCGATTTTTTTTACTACCGGGTGCCCCCCCCCCCCCCTCCCTGATAAAAATCCTGTTTACGTGCCTGCGTAGCGCATTTGACAATCGCGCCCGCCTGACTTCTTCTTGCACCAAGAAGAGTTGGCAGGGAGAGATGTTCGAGTTGATGCATGGGGCTGGCGCCGCGACTCGTGCTAACTCGTCCTATTTACCATTGACTGGGATGACCTGTATCGGTGGCAGCGGCCTGAGTAAGATGAAGTCAATGCGCGGGGAGGACCGTGCCGAAAGTTTGTGACACGTAAATCCATGACTTTAAATTCCGCCTGTCAGCAAATATTGCGCGATCGGATATGGTCCATGCAAACAGCTCTGCTTAGCGAAGGGCGCCGACACCTTCAAACGTAAGGTTGGAACAAATACAAATATGCGCTCAGCTTTAGCTGACAGCACGAGGATAGACTGTTCACCTGTTCCAGGAGCTTCTCCGCCTCGGCATTCAACTTTGTTTTAGCGGGAAAGTCATTTAGGGCAGCCCCTGCCCCGTCCGGAGTGATAAATCATTCTACCTCAATTGAAGGAACATTATCACAGAAACTATTGTTCTTCTAGTCTCCCATGAGTGACACTCAGTGGCGTGCGTAGAAATGCACAAAGGGTCGGCTTCAGGGCCATCACTTGGTCTGAGGGGCCCTAGGTCTGAGGAAGCCCTTTGTCAGCCTGAGGAGACCCTTTGTCAGCCTGTGGGCCATTATGTTCCGAATGAGGGGCCTTTGGTTGGCGTGAGGGCCCCACGGACGGGTTGAGGGGATCCTCCAACGCCCCGAAGGGGAACTTGGTCGGCCTGATGGGTCAAGTCAACCTGAGTGGTCCTCGGTCGGCTTGAGAGGACCTCGATCGGCCTGAAGGAGAACTCGGTCGGATTGAGCGGGCCCCCTGTCAGCCTAAGGGGCCCTCGTGCGGCATGAGGGGCCCTTAGATGATTTATAGGCCTGATAGAGCCCTTGCCATGCCTGAGCGGATCCCAGGCTGGTCTGAGAGGGCGATTGTCAAGGCCTGAGACAGCCTCGCACCTCCAGCGGTCACTGGCCAGAGGGGCGCCGTCACTGGCCTGAAGGCTGCCGCCATTGTCTGTGCCCATTGGCCGAAGGGGTACCGTAACTGGCGTCGTTACTGGACGCAAGAGTGGCGTCACTGGCCGGAGGAGTGCCATCACTGGCCAGATGGGCGCCGTCACTAGCCGAAGGGACGCTGTCACTGGTCAGATGGGCGCCGTCATTAGACGGAGGGGCGCCGTCACTGAACAGCGGGGCGCCGTCATTGGGTGGAGGGGCGCAGTCACTGGCCAGAGGGTCGCCGTCATTTGCCGGTGGGGCGTTATCACTGGCCGGAGGGTCGCCGTCATTGGCTGGAGGGGTGCAGTCACTGGCCGCGGAGGGGCGCCGTCATTTTCCGGTGGGGCGCCGTCACTGGCCGGAGAGGGGCCGTCACTGGTCAGAGGGGCGCCGTCACTAGCCAGAGGGGCGCCGTCACTGGCCGGAGGGGCACCGTCTTTGACAGGGGATGCCGTCACTGGCCGCAAAAGCACCGTGACTGGCCGGAGGGGCGTCCTCACTGGCCGGAGGAGCGCCGTCACCTGGCCATAGGGCGGCACATGGCCAGGTAGCGGCACATGGCTAAGGGGCGGCACATGACCAGGGGGCGGCAACTGGCATGAGGGCGGCATCTGACCTGAGGGCGGTGCCCCGCCAGAACGCGGTACGTGACCTGATGACGGGACCTGGCCTGAGGGCGGCACCTGCCTTGAGGGCGGCATCTGGCTTGAAGGTGGCACCTGACCAGGGGGCGGCATCTGGCTTGAGGGCATCACATGACCTGAGGGCAGCACATGACCTGAAGGCGGCACCTGGCCAGGGGCGGCACCTAGCCTGAGGGCGGCTCCTGGTCTGAATGCAGCAAATGTCAGATATCCAACCCTATTTCCGCGCATTCGGCGCGGAAATTGGTCTGCTTGCAAGGCCCTTCCGCGCCTTCGGTGCGGAGGGGGGGGGGGGGGTGCAGGGGGGGGGGGGGGCGCCCCCCTCTGTATCTACCCGCAGGGGGCGGCCGTCCCCCGCGGCCCCCTGTATCCGCCCCTAGGGGACACACGTCCCCCGCCCCCCTGTGGCGGAGCCCCTGCCTAACTACACACCAAATGTGAACACAATCGGTTCAGCAGTTGCCCCCACCCACTCCAAATTGTGTGGCGACATTTCTGATCCAACAACCCCAGATTTCCGGCACTCTGTCGCTAATGAGCAATTGTTCAAAAGATATTGAAATTCAAGATATTCCGGAAATAATTTAAAGATACTTATTTTGGTTGGGAAATTCTAAAACTTAGGAATATCATGACATTTGCATTGGATTTGTATACATTTATCACCAGGTAAGCATATTTTATTTTAATTGAATACCTATCAATCGGAAACTGACATGGAAATAATGAAATCAGGG
>JAXIVJ010002169.1:0-15000 GCA_036785665.1 Chirona hameri | reverse complement strand
CACCCACACCCACACCCACACCCACACCCACACCCACACCCCACCACACCCACACCCACACCCACACCCACACCCACACCCACACCCACACCCACACCCACACCCACACCCACACCCACACCCACACCCACACCCACACCCACACCCACACCCACACCCACACCCACACCCACACCCACACCCACACCCACACCCACACCCACACCCCACACCCACACCCACACCCACACCCACACCCACACCCACACCCACACCCACACCCACACCCACACCCACACCCACACCCACACCACACCCACACCCACACCCACACCCACACCCACACCCACACCCACACCCACACCCACACCCACACCCACACCCACACCCACACCCACACCCACACCCACACCCCACACCCACACCCACACCCACACCCACACCCACACCCACACCCACACCCACACCCACACCCACACCCACACCCACACCCACACCCACACCCACACCCACACCCACACCCACCACCCACACCCACACCCACACCCACACCCACACCCACACCCACACCCACACCCACACCCACACCCACACCCACACCCACACCCACACCCACACCCACACCCACACCCACACCCACACCCACACCCACACCCACACCCACACCCACACCCACACCCACACCCACACCCACACCCACACCCACACCCACACCCACACCCACACCCACACCCACACCCACACCCACACCCACACCCACACCCACACCCACACCCCACACCCACACCCACACCCACACCCACACCCACACCCACACCCACACCCACACCCACACCCACACCCACACCCACACCCACACCCACACCCACACCACACCCACACCCACACCCACACCCACACCCACACCCACACCCACACCCACACCCACACCCACACCCACACCCACACCACACCCACACCCACACCCACACCCACACCCACACCCACACCCACACCCACACCCACACCCACACCCACACCCACACCCACACCCACACCCACACCCACACCCACACCCACACCCACACCCACACCCACACCCACACCCACACCCACACCCACACCCACACCCACACCCACACCCACACCCACACCCACACCCACACCCACACCCACACCCACACCCACACCCACACCCACACCCACACCCACACCCACACCCACACCCACACCCACACCCACACCCACACCCACACCCACACCCACACCCACACCCACACCCACACCCACACCCACACCCACACCCACACCCACACCCACACCCACACCCACACCCACACACCCACACCCACACCCACACACACACACACACACACACACACACACACACACACACACACACACACACACACACACACACACACACACACACACACACACACACACACACACACACACACACACACACACACACACACACACACACACACACACACACACACACACACACACACACACACACACACACACACACACACACACACACACACACACACACACACACACACACACACACACACACACACACACACACACACACACACACACACACACACACACACACACACACACACACACACACACACACACACACACACACACACACACACACACACACACACACACACACACACACACACACACACACACACACACACACACACACACACACACACACACACACACACACACACACACACACACACACACACACACACACACACACACACACACACACACACACACACACACACACACACACACACACACACACACACACACACACACACACACACACACACACACACACACACACACACACACACACACACACACACACACACACACACACACACACACACACACACACACACACACACACACACACACACACACACACACACACACACACACACACACACACACACACACACACACACACACACACACACACACACACACACACACACACACACACACACACACACACACACACACACACACACACACACACACACACACACACACACACACACACACACACACACACACACACACACACACACACACACACACACACACACACACACACACACACACACACACACACACACACACACACACACACACACACACACACACACACACACACACACACACACACACACACACACACACACACACACACACACACACACACACACACACACACACACACACACACACACACACACACACACACACACACACACACACACACACACACACACACACACACACACACACACACACACACACACACACACACACACACACACACACACACACACACACACACACACACACACACACACACACACACACACACACACACACACACACACACACACACACACACACACACACACACACACACACACACACACACACACACACACACACACACACACACACACACACACACACACACACACACACACACACACACACACACACACACACACACACACACACACACACACACACACACACACACACACACACACACACACACACACACACACACACACACACACACACACACACACACACACACACACACACACACACACACACACACACACACACACACACACACACACACACACACACACACACACACACACACACACACACACACACACACACACACACACACACACACACACACACACACACACACACACACACACACACACACACACACACACACACACACACACACACACACACACACACACACACACACACACACACACACACACACACACACACACACACACACACACACACACACACACACACACACACACACACACACACACACACACACACACACACACACACACACACACACACACACACACACACACACACACACACACACACACACACACACACACACACACACACACACACACACACACACACACACACACACACACAGTCACTTATTGCCGAAAGAAATACCGGGCCGCCCGTTTGAAACGTGTCGGTTCCAGCCCCCTCACATCATCAAGCAACGCGTTCAGGAGCGATGTCGCACGGTACGAAAACGAACGCTGTCCGGCCGCCGTTCTCATGGCAGGCGGGTGCAGGTACTGGTCCTGTCGCGTGACACGCTCACAGGGCCGCGCATCAGCGTAGGTGCGTAATAAATGGGCGAGGTCCGCAGGCTCACCCAGCACATATGCTTTATGAGCAACAATCGCCGTCTGGTAATCGCACATCTGGCGAGGCGCGAGGAGGTTCAGGTCATCCCGCGCGCGAGACACATGATCATACTTTCTGAGTCCAGTAACGACCCTGGTTGCAAAATTCACAACTTTCATCAGTCTGTTGTCGTTAGCAGCCGAACCATTGCCATATATACAGTATCTCACGCGCAAGACGACCAGACCGCGCACAATAGTTAGCATCACGCTCTGCGGGAGGAAGTGCCTCAGGTGGCGGAGACCGATCAGGAGGCCGACCCACTTTCGTACCACGTCACTGACATGTGCGTCCCAGCTAAGGTGGCGGTCAAACAGCACGCCGAGGTTTTTAACGAACCGGCTCTCCTGGGTGGTCTCCCAACCGACCCGCACGCTGACAGGTGAGAGGTCGCGGGTGTTCTTCCGGGTGCCAAGGAGAAGGATTTCAGTTTTGGATGCGTTGAGTTTAAGTCCGTGTGCATGGAACCACGATGATAAGGAGGACAGTGTAGTCTCCATGCGTAGGATGAGGCTAGGAAGGTTGTGTTTGACATCGGATATAAGGACCTGGGTATTGTCAGCGTACTGGTTCACATGAGCGTCTGGCGCGTGCAGGCTGAGGTCGTTGGCAAAAATAGTGAATAACAGAGGACCAAGGGCTGATCCCTGGAAGACACCCATGGTATTGGAAAGAGGCTTGGAGATCACTCTGTCACCAGAAGGGGAAGATATGCAAACTGACTGAGTATGACCGATGAGATAGGATAAAAATCAGACTGGGTCAATGCCATAGAGCTGGAGTTTGGAAAGAAGCTGTGAATGAGGAATAACGTCAAAGCATTTACTAAGGTCCAAGAGGCACAAAAGAGAGACATGTCCACGGTCCATGTTGGAAAAGATGCGGTTAGTGATGGAGAGCAGAGCGGTTTCTGTGGAATGGCGGGGCCCAAAACCATATTGGGATGGGGAGAGGAGATGATTATCGGACATGTAGGCAGACAACTGGCGCTGTACCACACGCTCGACGATTTTGGCCATGATGGGGACTATAGAAATAGGACGATAGTTAGAGACTAGGGTTGGGTCACCGGATTTGAAGATGGGATGAACCAGAGAGTGCTTCCAAGAATCGGGAAAGTCGCATGAGGTAAGGCAGGTATTGACAACATGAAGCAGGACAGGGCCGATGGCGTCAAAACAAAGGAGCAGGATACGAATACAAATACCGTCAGGTCCACACGCACCAGAATGCTTCACGGAGAACATTACCTCCCGCAGCTCGGACAGTGTCACCCCGGTAACACGAAAACCGCAAGCTCCTACCCGTGGTAGACGGCACGAAACGTCGGGCGGCACCCCGAGACTAGCGAGGCCGGCCGCGACACGCGGGCCGACATTAACAAAAAGGCTATTCATCTCATCCGGTGTGGCAGCAGGAAGGTCGGCAGTGCTGCTCCGTTTACACGCGATTAACGGGCAGACAGTGCAGTACAGTGAACTACTCCCCCGAGCCCGCAGTTTCTCCTCTATAAACCCCCTCCAATCGAACAGCTCAGGTTTGTTTCACAAAGAAACACAATTCTAAAGAATAGTGTTATCCATGTGAAACCAACCTTCGGTTATGTCCGCCCGGCAATCGCGCCTGATCTCCGACCTGACCCTCCTGTCTAAATCTCGGAAGGCCGGCGATCTCCCCTCACGGCGCAGCTCGCCCCTCCGCTGTGACATAAGGTCCAGGGTCGCCGGGGTGACAGCTGGTGCACAAGGGTTTCTAACTGTAATGGTTTTGAGTGGAGCATGCCTATCAACCACCGGGAGCAGACAGTGAGTGATGTAAGACCACATATCGGTGACAGACGGACAGCTAAAAACACCTGAACAGTCAACAAGATGCAAGTCACGGAGCAAACAAACATGATCGATGCTTTTTAAAAAGCGTGTGCAGATGCGAACAGGCTTCCTACGACATTTTGGCAGACATGAAAGGACACGGATAAAATTATGAGGGCTAAACGCACATTTAAAGGCTTCAACACGCTCTACAACGTCACTAGAGTTACAAATTACGACATCTAAAAGTGAGCCAGAGGAGTAGGTTAGTTGTGCTACAAACTGATTTAAATTAAACGATTGCAGCATCTCCAACAGACGGTCCTTTCCAGAGTTGGTTGACGAGTCAAGTAAATTACAGTTCAAGTCACCCATAATAAAGACTGGTCCGGGGTGCCGCAGTAAAACCCGCTGAAACTGCATCTCCAGTCCGTTTAAGTCCGCCTGGACGGCTGACACCGTTCGCCGAGGGGGCCGGTAGACTGCCGCGATGGAGAAGTGAGGGCCGGACTTGGGCTTCACTCGCAGCCAGAGCGACTCCAGCCGACAGTCGGCGCAATCTGACGCCGGCTGGGAGATGATGGAGGCTGTGTGGTTGTCGCGGATCAGTATGGACACTCCGCCGTGGCCCACGTCACCAAGCCGGTCGGCACGGTGCAGCGCGTAACCGGGGAAGGTGACCAGCCTGGACGCAGTGGCGGATCGAAGCCAGGTCTTGGTGATGACGCAGATGTCGTAGTTTAGTCGGTGCAGGTGTTCGTGCTGCAGCGCCGCGATCTTCGGTAGCAGGGACTGAACGTTGATGAGCCCCATCAGCAGGCTCCGCTGACGACCGCCGGGATCGGAGCGACGCCACGCCCGGCCTCCTCTGCACCCCCGGCGCCTGGCGATGGCGCCGCGCCTGCCGCGCCGGATCACGCCACCGCCCGGGGACCAGTCAAGGTCACTGCGGCCGGGCTGAGGCGCCGGCGCGGGCAGGAACGGGGACCGGGTGGTGTGGCGACAGGTCCGACGGTCGTCGTCGTCGTAGTGACACAGCACAGATGGTAACAGTGCCGGCCCGACGCGAGCCTGCCGGGGCGAAGGTCCAGCGGCCGACACCAGCAGGTAAGTGAGAACCAGGAGCACCAATTGACCTGCGAGGTCACCATGCATCTTGGATCCCTTCGATAACGGCTCAAGCGTCGACCCACGGGAGTACCAGTAGCACCAGCAGTGCGATCGGCCACCTCTCTCTCCCCTTTCTCACAAACAGTCACAGTCACAGCCACCAACACGCTCACAGGACGAGGCACATAGCGGTAAGGGTGGGAGGGAGCGGAGCACCCGGCGCCGCAGCCGACCGTAAGCACCGCATTCGTAAGCACCGGATTGTTTCGTAAGCACCGCATTCCTTCGCCAAAACAAAATCAAATATATTCGGCTGGAGAGTCTTCTCAGTCAATAAAACTTGCAGATAACGGTTTCCCAACACGGGCTACAAAACTGCTATCTCAGTTCAAATCCCCATATTGAAGGGGAACTATTTCCTTTAATGGATTCATTGGTTTCAATGCTCCTTTTGATAATACGGTTCCAGTGGTCTGCGGCAGATAAACAGAAACTGGAATAGATGGACGTGCATTGTGCGCCATCATGAAACGAATCAGCTATAATTTCTCACACAGAGCTGCTCAATCGCCATTACCCCCTTCCGAAAGCTCCATCCTACCCTAAGTCGGGTAATTACCCCAATTTGAGAATCATCGCAAACAAAATCATGATAGGGATTCAATGATAGGTAGACATGGTGAAATACGTTTTCGTTTCAAAAATAAAATTACATAAAGATGATTTAAAGGGAAATAATGACCTTTTCCCACAAAAATGGAGTTAGCACTTGAAATCGCCAGACGAGACCAAAATATATTGTAAATTCATCACATTTTGCATGAAAACTTTCCAACCGAAAGATATTTCAAGTTAAAGTTGATAAGCGTTCCACACTTTTAACGACCGGTACTGGCAAGTACTTTTGGTCCTCATCAAACTGCGGGCTTTTCCCGTATTGT
Organism: Chirona hameri; assembly: GCA_036785665.1. NCBI lineage: Eukaryota > Metazoa > Arthropoda > Thecostraca > Balanomorpha > Balanidae > Chirona > Chirona hameri. The sequence continues at coordinate 7,868 of JAXIVJ010002169.1, read as the reverse complement.
TTTTTTACGCAATGGAGTGGAAAATATATTGTGCGTTCTGCTTGTTGTGATTATATGCCCGGCGATCTTCTAAAACTAACAGCGATTGGAAAAAGTGGCATTAAAATCGGAAGCTCATCGATGCACATCAACGGCGGCATAGTTAGTGGTTGCGACCCTCAATTTTTGAAAATCGATTCATTTGTTTTCAATATCAGGAGTATTGCATAATTTGTCTGTGTTTGTATATAACACTATGCTTTATATTATCATGAAAAATAAAATAAAATTCCCCAAAAAACTAACAAACAATAACACAAAACTGGCAATTAAATCTGAAGCTCATCGATGCACATCGACGACGACCTATTTAGCGACGGCGATTTGTTTACAAAGTCATTGTCATGCTTCTCGGTGCACTTAACCATTATGGCGAGTTGTTCCTGATTAGTATACCCAAGTCCCGTAGCAGGCTTTGTTAATGACGTCACTGGTGCCATTCTTGTGTAGCATTGCAAAATATATCTGATTTTGAGTTGAAAGCTAATTAAAGACTTATTCAAATTATTGTTTTTAAGTTTTAATTTTCTTGTTAATCATTATTAAAGGTATTTTATCACTGTATTTCATAGTAGTTGACACTTTAGAAACTTGTGACGTAATAATATTGTATCCAATATGCATTTCCCTCACCTTTTGCTATTGTGGCGCAGTGTCTAGTGCTTTGCGAACACTAGCTTGCCTGGGGTTCAATTCATTCCGCCCTTATTTTATTCGAGTTGGTATAGTTTGCATGTTGTTGTTATTCATGACTTATACTGATAGTCAGTCATGCATCACGGATGCTTCACGGATTGCTTCACGGATCAGAGCGCTGGTTGAACGCACGCTAGTAGCGCTAGTAGCGCTTTCGTTCTCCATGGCAACCAGGCGTGAGCCAATGAAAATCCAGAACGTATTCCCTTTCTGGCTTTTGATTGGCTGACGCCTGGTTGCCATGGAGAACGAAAGCGCTACTAGCGTGTGTCCGAGCAGCGCTCAGTTTGATCGGAAACGTCACAGAGCCTCCAAAAAAGCCGCACTCGATGTAAACAATGGTAGGGAAGGACGAATTTGTCAATGACCTTCATGAAGTACACAAGGTACTTGTTTTGTATTTTTTTCTTCCAAACTTACAATTTTGAATTTGGGAATAATTTTATATAATTCTTAAATTTAAATAAAATTATTTTAAAACCATAGCGGTAGCCTAAGAAATTGTTGCCAACAAAATCAAAAGGTCATTATTTCCCTTTAAGTGATGATTAATATCACAATATTTTTTCTTCTATAAAATGGCCGAAATGGATGATGACGGAAGATGAAATGACGGAAGATGAAGAATGTTCAAAAACACGCAAAATCAGGTCACAGTCATCGTGTCCATTTTGCCCCGGAGAGTGGGTCGTTTTACCCGGCTCAGGCATGGGGCAAAATGGGTAAAACATTGTTTTTTTCAGGGCAGGCCCGTACCCAGGCTGAATCTCCAGGGGGTGCTCAATAATTCCCAGAGGGTGCATAACCATTAGCATATATTTACCAATCCTAAGTCTAGCATGGAAAATTTTAAATATTTCATCTGAACAAAAGTGTCTTGATAGGTGTCCTACTTAGTGGATTGTACTGAAAGGTTCAAAAGCGCTTGTGTTCAATTGTTTTTGCTCGACTGCGAATCTACTTTACCTTAACTACTAGGGGTGCACGGACTAAGATCAGAGGGTGTTCGAAGCTCCCAGGGGTGCACTGGCACCCAGTGCACCCGCCTGGCTACCGGCCTGTTTCAACGAAATATCTTTTCATAAATGATTTTCGCACTGTCTTTTGTACGAGACATGTCTACATAAACAGGCTTCAAAATTAGCCAATTACCGCTTTCTGGGACAATGTACCAGTGCTCTGTATTCAAAGAAGTTATGGTGTCCGTTTTCCCCGCTTTTCCCTACTTTGCCATCTTGGTATTTGTTTTTAAAAACAACTTCAGTGTAATAATGTTGAACAAATCATTATTTTGACTCCCATTAACAGGTACCTTGTCCATTGTTCATGGCGCCTAAGTCAATGCTTTTGAACCGAGAATGGAGAGCCAACGCAGCGCGGTTTAAAAACTCATCAATTATCATTTTTCATATATTTCGCCAAGTGACAAATAAATACACATTCATATATCAGCGGTGTAAGCAGGTGGATTGGCGGCAGTCATTACTGTTCATTGGTCATGAGCAGTACGACTGCGTGCCTGTTCTCCGTCTGCTGACGCTGCTGCTGCTGACGACACCCGACCAATAGGAAGTGTCGGCTCGCCGTTCTCCACCATCATCACTCCCAGCGGAGTTCAGATGCCGTAGCTGGTGCTGGGATTCTCTACGTCATCAACAACATCAGGGATGGGGCGTCCTGCGACGGCGAGCAGAGGACCGGGCAGGGGGCGAGCGCCGAGCGGACCGAGAGGGTCGAGACCGAGGGGACCACGACCAAGGGGACTACGGCCGAGGGGACCACGGCCCAGGGGACCACGGCCAAGAGAACCTCCAGCGAAGGGACCAGGTCCAAGGGGCCTTCCGGCGAAGGATTCAGGTCCAAGAGGCCTTCCGGCAAAGGGACCAGGTCCAAGTGGTCTTCCGGCAAAGGGACCAGGTCCAAGGGGCCTTCCGGCGAAGGGACCCGGTCCAAGGGGCCTTCCGGAGAGGGGCACGCGGCTCAGGGGTCCTCCGTCGAGTGTCGAGCCGAAGGGCGCCGGTCCGTCGGGGCCGCCGGGCGCGCCGGGAGGCGGGAACTGCGCCTCGCTCTCGTACGTCACCGTGGCCTGGAAGCCGCTGTCGCCCTCCACCAAGTAGGTGACGATCTGGGTGCGACCGTCGGGCAGTAGTACACGGTACTCGCCCTGCGTCACCACGCCGTCGCTCTCCTGCTGGTGGCCGTAGTGATTGCCGTAGTCAGGCTCGTCCACGGCCCAGTTGAAGCTGTACGACACGCCGAGCCCGTCCAGCAGGCCGTCCGGTCGCAGCTGCGGCGGATTGCCCTGGTTAGGCAGGTGGCCGGCCAGCGGCCCTCCGAAATGGCCGCCCCGCCCTCCGAAGCGGTCGCCCGGCCCTCCGAAGCGGCCACCCGACCGGCCGAGCGGGCCGCCCAGAGGACCGCCCAGATGGCCACCCAGAGGACCACCCAGAGGACCGCCCAGACGGCCGCCCAGCGGGCGGAATCTGCCGCTGGCCCCGAGAGGTCCTCGTCCTGCCAGACGGGCGTCCAGCGCTTCCAGAGCGGCGGCCCGCTCCTCTTGGGCCGGCGTGAGCGGCGGCGGCGCGCCGTACGAGCCACCCTGCGGGGCGGCGCAGGCAGCGACCAGCACCAGCGGTACACACAGCAGACACCTCATGGCAGACTGCAGACGGTGCGGTGGGTGAGCAGCAGACGGCAGACGAGTATGCCCTCCGCCGGCCGGCCGCCGGTTATATACTGGCGGGTCGGCGGCCGGAGGCACCGCAAGGTCAGCCGACATCGAGTCTGTGGTGAGAGACGCGCCGCCGAGACCGACGGCACTCCTCCCACTGACGCGACGCTCTGATCACTTGCGTCAGCACTTCAGGGGAAGTATTGACAGTGGTGTTCATACATTATGTCATTTGGGTCAGGATAGGGAAGCTCTTTTAAAGATTCAGAACTTGGTGAGGAGTTGAGGACATTGGCGGCGTTTTTGGAATGGTGAAGAAAAACAGGAACTATATCGCATGGGATGAAGAAAACTCTGTCTGTTCAATGATGGAGCGTTGTCAGCATCCTATCCTAAATGAGTAAAACTTGCCGATTGCGAGGATACGTTGGATGGACTTGTAAAGTGTTAGGTACCGAGAGTGAATATAGATTACACGCTTGGGACATGCATTACTCTCACCGAAATGATTAATCATGCCATTCCACACTTACAAGAAGCCATCAGCGCGAAGCGAAAAGGCTTTTATCATCGACGTTTTCGCCAGCGCGTTGGGACTTGGGGAAACGTTGATGGAGTCACTGTATCCCAACGCACTGGGGGACACGTCGACGGGATCACATTATCACAGCCCCCTAATTCCTGAGCAATGTTTATCCGTGTGACCTTTATCGGCTGTTTAGTTTTTACATCAACTTTTACAAGGTGCTCACGCATTCGTCTCGTTTCTTTCTATGGATATTGGATACGGTACTCTTAACCCTATTTGTAACAGGGGGGGATTCTGCCCCCTCATGTTTTTCGCAGATATCTCCCGAACAACTAAAACCAGATCCATGCAATTTTGGGACTTTTCCTAGAATTCAATTCCTCATATGGAGTCGGTTTCAGAGGCTTGTAAAGGGGGTGGGAAGGTTTCCAGATAACCTAGGGTATACCATACGCAGCGAAGTTTCTGCTATGCACACCAATATATAGGTACATACTGAGTGGCCATGTAATGTTACCTTTACATATTTCACACTATCATGACATGGCCCAGAAAAAAGGTTTTTTTCTGGTGTTTTCTCACCACCTCTACAGATCGAACGGGTGATCTCATACTTGCAGGTCAAGTACATTTGTACCCGACTTAGCTTTGTGACCCCAAAGAGTTCAAGCTGCATACGTAGGGGGTAAAACGCACCATTTGGCACCCCTCATACTCCCTAGGTGGTAAAGTATCAAAACGTTTTCTGGAATCTGATTTTAGAACCCATTCTGTGTTCTTTTATTTTGATTTCTTATATTTTTACCGAAAAACGCATAGAAATTGGTTAAAATTGCACACAACTAAAATCACCACGTACATTTTCACGTAAATGCGTGTTCGAAGGTTGCGGCACTGTAGGTGGCACCCTCACATTCCGGAGTGTTTTTTCCTTTAGTTTTATTTCGATCTCTGAAATGTTTCTCGAAAAATAACTAAAAAATGAGTCAAAATTGCACACAAAAAAAATCACCGCCTACATTTTCACGAATCCCAGCCCGGTAACTGTCAGGAAGTACACATTTCCATGTTTTTATTTCTTTTCATGGCCACGTGAAGCATCTTTAGGTAATTTTCCATTGGAAATCGGTTCGAAATTGACCAAATTACAGTATTGACTAAATTACGGTATTAACCATCACCACAAGACCATGACCTGAGGTCAACTTTCTAAGTTAACCTAACCTGGTCATAGTTAATATGGTTCAAAGCGCCTTGACGAGACAAACACGATGGCGTCAAAATTATTGCCCTAACATTAGGTAAAATGTGATTTGTGAAAAACAGCTTTGCCAAAAATAACATTTTTTTACATTTGACCTCTGGAGCCTCAACTATTGACCTGAGCTTAACTTCGAGGACACAAATTTGATTGATTTTTTTACAAGCGCTTTTGAATGTTTTTTTTCTGTTTGTTCCTAGCTATCATAGTTCCTGAGATGTTTGGGGGTTTCTGGAGTGAAGTCCTAAAACTGGAAAGTCTGACATTTGATGACGGCTGGTGACTTCAACATTGACCTGACCTAAAAAAGACAGAAAACCTGTCGATAGAGCTTGTCTCGAGTTATCGAACGCCGATTTCCGTTTGTCGCTATGCTGCGTGGTTTTCGAGATCTTGGGGGTGGGGGACGGAAATCACCCCACCCCCTCCGGCAGTTCGTGGCTGGCGCAAATCCCCGGCAGGGCGTGTGTTAACCTTAGGCGCCCTTGTAGGCCCATAGCGCCCCCTTGTCGGCGAAAATGCAGCCCCTTCTGGGTCAGCCGCCCCCCTTCGGAAAAATCCTAGATCCGCCGCTGGCTTGACACTAACTTCATTTACATGAAACCAGATGGCAACATGACTATCACTGTCGAATTATACGTGTAAAATAACCCATAGAACATATGTTGGATGACTTTCGTAGATATTTTGCGCATAGTGACCTTTTGTGCCCTCACCTTGACCTTGACGTTTGCCAACAATCTCACTTTAGCTCATACAGGATGTGTATTTGCACTTTGGGTGATCATGGTCGTAATGGAAGGCTTTGGATGGAAAGTATGGTCCATACACTCAAACATTTCGATGTTCACCTTTGACCTGACCGTGACCTGACATGTGACCCCAATTGGAAACTTTCGAGCATGTTTTAGATTTGTCTCATTGAGAGCTTTCGAATGCCGCCTTGCACGTCTCGCTGCGATCATTAGTGTGGCAGATAACCAGGGGGAAACGAAAAACGCCCCCTTCCCCTCCTCAGCCAATGGCGTTCGGCTGAGACCCCAGCCAATGCCGGTTTAACCCTCGCCCGTGCAGCGTCCGAGCTGAAGCTGCCCCCGTGACCGTTCAGGGGGGGGGGGGGGGGTACGAACCCTCCCCTCCTTAGCGTTTCGCCCCTAATTGGGTTTGAGCTTCGATTAAAAAACGAGCGTGTTGCTTGTCACGAGAGGAAGCCTTTGATACCCGATGTTAATGTCCTAGGTCATTAGGTGAACTCTGAGGTCATGTCAATGACCCAAACTCAGCCAAATTGTAAACGCGTATAAATTTAATTTAATCAAGCTAGAATCGCATTTCCTAGAAGCTGCCAAATTCCAAAAGGTCATGTCAGGTAATGTCAGGTCATTTGAGGTCAGTGACCTCGGTTGACCTGTTGGGGCGCATGAACCCAGTGGAACATATAATTATGTAAAATGGATCCCATATTTGAAATCAACGTCACAAAATGTCCTAGAAACTGCCAGAAGCCAAAAAAGTAATATGAGGTCATCAGAGGTCAGTGGCCTCGGTTGACCTCTGAAAAGGTCAATCAAGGTCACAATCTCAATGTAAACTACAACTGTCAGGTGGAAACACCTGTACATATGCTCCTGAACAACAAACACTATGAAACTGCACAAGTTACAAGGATCAATACTACGGGACGCCAGTTGCGACAAACATGACCTTGAAAAACAGGTAAAAGGCCACGGGTCATGTAATCTACAACTTCAAATTTTCAGAATATGTGTACAATTGTCCTCAAGTAGGGTACTGAAAGTTTCATCGCAATCGGTTAATATTTACCCGAGTTATTCCTGAGAAACCGAGGGGGGGTTGCATCAACCCCTTCCTGCAGTGGCTAGGGTAAAAGGGACCAACCGATTGGCAAAGAATAACCCTTACCTACACATATCCATCCTGAAACAATTAGCGATGTCGAACATTTACGCCTAGCCCAAGCACGTATATAAATTATGGTTACCCATGGTTATACTCTGTTTTGGCAAGTACTGTTTTCACTCAATCATATGGTAATGATGCGGTGATAATGGTAATTAAGTGATATTGCGGCCAAGCTCCCATGTTTTGTCCGAAACAGCCCCATTTGCTTTGTCGGAAACTGTCCTTTGTTTTTCCGGACCGGACCAGCATTACATCTCATAACAAGGAAAACTGGAGCACTGCATGACACGATGTCTCCAGGCGCATCACGATCTTCCAATAGTCATGGCAATCACTGTACGGAACTTTTCTGAGAAACGAAACATTCTCGAGCAAATTTGCACGGATATCAAAGGCACGACGCAGTGCAAAGAAGACCAGAAGACCGTTTGCTACCACCTTGACATACTGCACGACTCTTTAGGTAGACGTTACATATGTGACTAATTGGCCAATATTCATTGGAACATGGATAACGCGCTGCCTCAGACGCACGACTATCGCTGCGACGAAACATTAGCGTTTCCGTTGTGCGGGGCTGGCGGCCGCAGACTAATACAGCGCAGATGGTTCCGACGGGCCATGGTGTCTGGTACGGCACAGTGTCGCCGGGTGCTCAGATGGCGTGATTAGCCAGCGGGATGGGCAGGGGTCAGGGGGCGACTCGCACAGCCGACCGCGTGGGGCTGGGAGGCCCCGGGCGATCACAG
>JAXIVJ010002168.1:5000-116375 GCA_036785665.1 Chirona hameri | reverse complement strand
CTCGGTCCCCGACTGACGCCAAACCATATCTGTACAGAACGACTGACGTTCATCAACTTTCCACATCATAATATATGCACATAGGGGCATATATGAAAATAGGTTGTGTAGAAACGCGTATCAAAAATTACGCAAAAATACTGGTATACGCATTACAAAAATCCAACCGCTGTTGAAAAATTTGATCCGCGAACTTAGATTGTGGAACCACTTTTATGATACTGAGAGTCCCAAAGCATCACATGTCAATCATTCGGCTGCTTCGGAAAAACCAGCATGCGTGACGTTGGCCGAGCCTGCCTGTGATTACGGGCCTCTCCGTCGTCAACGGCTTACTGATGTTATTACCCAAACCATAAACAGCGACAATAAACCGAGCCCACGACGCCGACTATCCGCCGAGTCATCCGGCCTCCATAAGCATCTGATGGCCTTCTGAACCCCGCGCTCTGATCTCCATGGCCACCTGACCTCTTGAACCCCGAGTGGAACCCCTGGGCACAATTCATCATAATTACCATCAGCATCACCATTATATGGCATCGTAAAACACAGTGATTGTAACTACCGCTGTACAAACGGTACAGGGAACAAGCACACCCACCAAATACCATCGGGAAATCTGGCAGAAAATCTGACCACGTCAGCCCCACTAAGCATCACAGACGCGTGGCGGGCGGGGAAACTTGGCCATGTGACGATGTCAAGGCGGACGTCAGCCCTTCGTGCTCACCTGCAGACGCGTGGCGGGCGGGGAAACTTGGCCATGGGACGATGCCAAGGCGGACGTCAGCCCTTCGTGCTCACCTGCAGACGCGTGGCGGGCGGGGAAACTTGGCCATGGGACGATGCCAAGGCGGACGTCAGCCCTTCGTGCTCACCTGCAGACGCGTGGCGGGCGGGGAAACTTGGCCATGGGACGATGCCAAGGCGGACGTCAGCCCTTCGTGCTCACCTGCAGACGCGTGGCGGGCGGGGAAACTTGGCCATGGGACGATGCCAAGGCGGACGTCAGCCCTTCGTGCTCACCTGCAGACGCGTGGCGGGCGGGGAAACTTGGCCATGGGACGATGCCAAGGCGGACGTCAGCCCTTCGTGCTCACCTGCAGACGCGTGGCGGGCGGGGAAACTTGGCCATGGGACGATGCCAAGGCGGACGTCAGCCCTTCGTGCTCACCTGCAGACGCGTGGCGGGCGGGGAAACTTGGCCATGTGACGATGTCAAGGCGGACGTCAGCCCTTCGTGCTCACCTGCAGACGCGTGGCGGGCGGGGAAACTTGGCCATGGGACGATGCCAAGGCGGACGTCAGCCCTTCGTGCTCACCTGCAGACGCGTGGCGGGCGGGGAAACTTGGCCATGGGACGATGTCAAGGCGGACGTCAGCCCTTCGTGCTCACCTGCAGACGCGTGGCGGGCGGGGAAACTTGGCCATGTGACGATGTCAAGGCGGACGTCAGCCCTTCGTGCTCACCTGCAGACGCGTGGCGGGCGGGGAAACTTGGCCATGTGACGATGTCAAGGCGGACGTCAGCCCTTCGTGCTCACCTGCAGACGCGTGGCGGGCGGGGAAACTTGGCCATGTGACGATGTCAAGGCGGACGTCAGCCCTTCGTGCTCACCTGCAGACGCGTGGCGGGCGGGGAAACTTGGCCATGGGACGATGTCAAGGCGGACGTCAGCCCTTCGTGCTCACCTGCAGACGCGTGGCGGGCGGGGAAACTTGGCCATGTGACGATGTCAAGGCGGACGTCAGCCCTTCGTGCTCCCCTGCAGACGCGTGGCGGGCGGGGAAACTTGGCCATGTGACGATGTCAAGGCGGACGTCAGCCCTTCGTGCTCACCTGCAGACGCGTGGCGAGCGGGGAAACTTGGCCACGTGACGATGTCAAGGCGGACGTCAGCCCTTCGTGCTCACCTGCAGACGCGTGGCGGGCGGGGAAACTTGGCCATGTGACGATGTCAAGGCGGACGTCAGCCCTTCGTGCTCACCTGCAGACGCGTGGCGGGCGGGGAAACTTGGCCATGTGACGATGTCAAGGCGGACGTCAGCCCTTCGTGCTCACCTGCAGACGCGTGGCGGGCGGGGAAACTTGGCCATGTGACGATGTCAAGGCGGACGTCAGCCCTTCGTGCTCACCTGCAGACGCGTGGCGGGCGGGGGAAACTTGGCCATGGGACGATGCCAAGGCGGACGTCAGCCCTTCGTGCTCACCTGCAGACGCGTGGCGGGCGGGGAAACTTGGCCATGGGACGATGTCAAGGCGGACGTCAGCCCTTCGTGCTCACCTGCAGACGCGTGGCGGGCGGGGAAACTTGGCCATGTGACGATGTCAAGGCGGACGTCAGCCCTTCGTGCTCACCTGCAGACGCGTGGCAGGCGGGGAAACTTGGCCATGGGACGATGTCAAGGCGGACGTCAGCCCTTCGTGCTCACCTGCAGACGCGTGGCGGGCGGGGAAACTTGGCCATGTGACGATGTCAAGGCGGACGTCAGCCCTTCGTGCTCACCTGCAGACGCGTGGCGGGCGGGGAAACTCGGCCATGTGACGATGTCAAGGCGGACGTCAGCCCTTCGTGCTCACCTGCAGACGCGTGGCGGGCGGGGAAACTTGGCCATGTGACGATGTCAAGGCGGACGTCAGCCCTTCGTGCTCGCCTGCAGACGCGTGGCGGGCGGGGAAACTTGACCACGTGACGATGTCAAGGCGGACGTCAGCCCTTCGTGCTCACCTGCAGACGCGTGGCGGGCGGGGAAACTTGGCCATGTGACGATGTCAAGGCGGACGTCAGCCCTTCGTGCTCACCTGCAGACGCGTGGCGGGCGGGGAAACTTGGCCATGTGACGATGTCAAGGCGGACGTCAGCCCTTCGTGCTCACCTGCAGACGCGTGGCGGTCGGGGAAACTTGGCCATGTGACGATGTCAAGGCGGACGTCAGCCCTTCGTGCTCACCTGCAGACGCGTGGCGGGCGGGGAAACTTGGCCATGTGACGATGTCAAGGCGGACGTCAGCCCTTCGTGCTCACCTGCAGACGCGTGGCGGGCGGGGAAACTTGGCCATGTGACGATGTCAAGGCGGACGTCAGCCCTTCGTGCTCACCTGCAGACGCGTGGCGGGCGGGGAAACTTGGCCATGGGACGATGTCAAGGCGGACGTCAGCCCTTCGTGCTCACCTGCAGACGCGTGGCGGGCGGGGAAACTTGGCCATGTGACGATGTCAAGGCGGACGTCAGCCCTTCGTGCTCACCTGCAGACGCGTGGCGGGCGGGGAAACTTGGCCATGTGACGATGTCAAGGCGGACGTCAGCCCTTCGTGCTCACCTGCAGACGCGTGGCGGGCGGGGAAACTTGGCCATGTGACGATGTCAAGGCGGACGTCAGCCCTTCGTGCTCACCTGCAGACGCGTGGCGGGCGGGGAAACTTGGCCATGTGACGATGTCAAGGCGGACGTCAGCCCTTCGTGCTCACCTGCAGACGCGTGGCGGGCGGGGAAACTTGGCCATGTGACGATGTCAAGGCGGACGTCAGCCCTTCGTGCTCACCTGCAGACGCGTGGCGGGCGGGGAAACTTGACCACGTGACGATGTCAAGGAGGACGTCAGCCCTTCGTACTCACCTGCAGACGTCCTGCAGCAGTCCCCAGCGCTGGTGGGAGAGCTCGGTGCTGGTCAGCGCCGCCAGCAGCGCTGAGGTCAGCTGCATCAGGGCGGCGGCGCCCGGGTCGCAGCGCACCCCACCAGAGGCCGCACACGTGGAGGAGAGCCGGGTCAGCCTGTCGGGCGGACGGTCATACAGTGGTCAGGCAGGTCAGGCAGGTCAGGCAGGTCAGGCAGGCCAGGCAGGCCAGGCAGGCCAGGCAGGCCAGGCAGGCCAGGCAGGCCAGGCAGGCCAGGCAGGCCAGGCAGGCCAGGCAGGCCAGGCAGGCCAGGCAGGCCAGGCGGGCCAGGCGGGCCAGGCGGGCCAGGCGGGCCAGGCGGGCCAGGCGGGCCAGGCGGGCCAGGCGGGCCAGGCGGGCCAGGCGGGCCAGGCGGGCCAGGCAGGCCAGGCAGGCCAGGCAGGCCAGGCAGGCCAGGCAGGCCAGGCAGGCCAGGCAGGCCAGGCAGGCCAGGCAGGCCAGGCAGGCCAGGCAGGCCAGGCCAGGCAGGCCAGGCAGGCCAGGCAGGCCAGGCAGGCCAGGCAGGCCAGGCAGGCCAGGCAGGCCAGGCAGGCCAGGCAGGCCAGGCAGGCCAGGCAGGCCAGGCAGGCCAGGCAGGCCAGGCAGGCCAGGCAGGCCAGGCAGGCCAGGCAGGCCAGGCAGGCCAGGCAGGCCAGGCAGGCCAGGCAGGCCAGGCAGGCCAGGCAGGCCAGGCAGGCCAGGCAGGCCAGGCAGGCCAGGCAGGCCAGGCAGGCCAGGCAGGCCAGGCAGGCCAGGCAGGCCAGGCAGGCCAGGCAGGCCAGGCAGGCCAGGCAGGCCAGGCAGGCCAGGCAGGCCAGGCAGGCCAGGCAGGCCAGGCAGGCCAGGCAGGCCAGGCAGGCCAGGCAGGCCAGGCAGGCCAGGCAGGCCAGGCAGGCCAGGCAGGCCAGGCAGGCCAGGCAGGCCAGGCAGGCCAGCAGGCCAGGCAGGCCAGGCAGGCCAGGCAGGCCAGGCAGGCCAGGCAGGCCAGGCAGGTCAGGCAGGCCAGGCCAGGCAGGCAGGTCAGGCAGGTCACACACGACAGTCGCACAGGTCGCACTGAGCACCACCGGGTCACATTGGTCACAGTGTCGTACACGGGTCACACGGCGGGCCAGCAAGGTATGCGGCAAACCACTCGGTAACACATCTGTGTCGGGTGTGCTCACGACACGAACACTTGTGTACGACCTTTCATAAGTGCGAGATGGATTCTAGAAGACAACTAAGTGTGATCCCCCACCCACCCACACCCACGCACGCACGCACGCACGCACGCACGCACGCACGCACGCACGCACGCACGCACGCACGCACGCACGCACGCACGCACGCACGCACGCCTACCCACCCACACAAACACACTTGAGTTAGGCGCGCCGCAAATTACAGGTCTGGACTCTGGAGTGCCTGATTGCCCACGTAATCGGGTTGCAACTGTCCTCCGCATTGGCATTTGCCGTGAGACCCGAGACTGGGTCTCATCCTGTACAGAATGGGTCTCATCCTGTACAGAATGGGTCTCATCCTGGACAGACTGGGTCTCATCCTGGACAGACTGGGTCTCATCCTGGACAGACTGGGTCTCATCCTGGACAGACAAGGTCTCATCCTGGACAGACTGGGTCTCATCCTGGACAGACTGGGTCTCATCCTGGACAGACTAGGTCTCATCCTGGACAGACTGGGTCTCATCTTGGACAGACTGGGTCTCATCCTGGACAGACTGGGTCTCATCCTGGACAGACTGGGTCTCAACCTGGACAGACTGAGTCTCATCTTGGACAGACTGGGTCTCATCCTGGACAGACTGGGTCTCATCCTGGACAGACTGGGTATCATCCTGGACAGACTGGGTCTCATCCTGGACGGGTACCGGCACTCACCGGGTCATGAGAAGATCCAGAGCGCCGCCCACCATGTTACTGTTAATCATGTGCAGACAGTTGTCCGAGTTATGTCGGCAGGCGGCAGCCAGAGTTCGGCTCACGTTACTTATAGTCCTGCGGGAGGGAAACGGGTCACGGTACAGGTCACGGTACAGGTCACGGTACAGGTCACAGTACAAGTCACAGTACAAGTCACGGTACAGGTCACGGTACAGGTCACGGTACAGGTCACGGTACAGGTCACGGTACAGGTCACGGTACAGGTCACGGTACAGGTCACGGTACAGGTCACGGTACAGGTCACGGTACAGGTCACGGTACAGGTCACGGTACAGGTCACGGTACAGGTCACGGTACAGGTCACGGTACAGGTCACGGTACAGGTCACGGTACAGGTCACGGTACAGGTCACGGTACAGGTCACGGTACAGGTCACGGTACAGGTCACGGTACAGGTCACGGTACAGGTCACGGTACAGGTCACGGTACAGGTCACGGTACAGGTCACGGTACAGGTCACGGTACAGGTCACGGTACAGGTCACGGTACAGGTCACGGTACAGGTCACGGTACAGGTCACGGTACAGGTCACGGTACAGGTCACGGTACAGGTCACGGTACAGGTCACGGTACAGGTCACGGTACAGGTCACGGTACAGGTCACGGTACAGGTCACGGTACAGGTCACGGTACAGGTCACGGTACAGGTCACGGTACAGGTCACGGTACAGGTCACGGTACAGGTCACGGTACAGGTCACGGTACAGGTCACGGTACAGGTCACGGTACAGGTCACGGTACAGGTCACGGTACAGGTCACGGTACAGGTCACGGTACAGGTCACGGTACAGGTCACGGTACAGGTCACGGTACAGGTCACGGTCCCACACACTCACCGGGCGGGAACGATCTCGACATCCCGTGCCAGCTCCTCGTGAATGAGGGCGATGATGTCCGAGAGGACCTGCAGACCGCCAGCGGCGCACAGCGCCAGCTGGTCAGCCACCACCTGGGGAGCACGCAGGGAAACGTAGTCACGTCTGCTCAGTACAATGTCATTCCGTTCAACGGAGGACTTCAGACATTGACTTAAGAATGGGATAAGACGTCAAGCAGCACATGTTTCAATGGATATTGACATTTTCGTCATTTCTCTTAACTCAGATTCCTTGCGTGATACACGCCAAATTCAAGATATATTTCTTAAAGGGAATGAAAACCTTTACAAACTCTACCTTTGTATTAGTTTTAAACTGAGATAGCCATTATCTTGGGCCGTTATTGAAAATTACTAAGGTCATTTTTCACGAAACTTAACCGTTTTTAAGCAATTTAATTTCCCATTTGCAAAATGCAGCCGCTCATTGGCTGACAGACACTTTTTCAGACAATCCCACTTTGTCAGCCAATCAGCAACGGTATATAGCTCAATAATGACGTCATCAGCCCAAATAAAACAAACTTAATTTGTATAAGGTTAAGTGACTTTTCGAGTGAAAAATATCACCATCGTTTTCAGCAGCACTTACTTCATATTTTCGACTACAACCAGCGTATATTTGACAACTTTCAGAAAGGTGAAACATTCCCTTTAAATGGAATAGTTCAGCTTTAACATGGGGTTTTGAACTGAGATAGCAAATTTGTAGAGCAGATCGAAAAACGGGTTGTGGTGAAAGAATTACCTCGCTACGCTCAGTAATTTCGACACAGGACTAGTGGCCCCTTTTAGAAGAAGCAATTTCGGGCGCAGTTTCAGGCGCACGAAACTTGTTTCGGTCCTCACAACGGTTGTTAACGTTACAAGCAGCCTGCGTATATATGCCTCAAGTCCGTCGTTATTGTGTGCAATAGTTTCCATATCCAAGCTACCATATGCATGACGTCATAATTGTCATGAAGTTTTGTATGGCCATGAAGGAGAAAAATAAATATGTCCATTTTTCGACGGATATCCATCTATCGTCCAAACAAAGCCATATTCGTTTTTGTTCAGCTCGAAATATCACGTATAGCCAAATTTCAAGCCAACTTTCAAGGTGACCTATTCCCTTTAAAGGGAATAAATAGTTCACCTTTGACAAGGTGTTTTGACCTGAGATAGTAAATTGTAGCGCAGGTCGAAAAAATGACTTGCAGTGAAATAATGTTCCCACTTCCCGATTCGTCAGCCCACCTCACCACAGCCGCGCTGTCGTCCGACTGTCACACCACGGTCACGCGCACTCACCCCCTTCTCCAGGATGCGCATCACCTCTCCCAGCGTGCGGTCCAGCGCCGAGACGGCCGCGTTCGGCCACGGGCCGCGGCCCTGGCCGGACAGCACCTTGTTCAGCTCCTTCACGCTCTTGGCCAGTTTGGCGCGGTGCGGCGACTCGACCGGCGCCGGCCGCGCCCGGGTGCCGCGGGCGTACTCCTGCTGTCTGCCATGGGGAGAGGACACTCTCCGTCAGATACAGTCACACGGAGTGCCGTGCTGTCTGCCGTGGGGGGGAGGACACTCTCCGTCAGATACAGTCACACGTAGTGCCGAGTCTCAGACAACAGCGTCCTGCGGCGCGCGTACCATCTGCTGCCGCGCGATCCTAATCAACACATTACATTCAATATCAAATCCCCATTTTCAATATTCAATCAAATATGCCGGTATATCTGATGCTTCATATCTGAGAAAATTAATATACAGCTTTATGACAATGATGATTTAGGCTTAACCCTCGCCCTACGGGGACATTTCTCACCTTTGCCCTACGGGGGAAGGGGGACTCCCCCCCCCCCCCCCCCACCTGTTAACTTCCAAACCAAGCAACTTAGAGCAATGCAGTAAGAACCAGCATGTTGCCTGTCATGAGAGGAATCTAACAGTATGCGATTATTAGGTTTCAGGTCAACGGCTGACCTTCCAGGTCAAGTTAATGACCTAAGATCGACCACGTCCAAAAATAGCGATGGTACAGGGCGCTTAGTATAAGTTCCGAACGGAGAGAGATAGAGAGACACCGTAAAAAGTAACATGTTGCCTGTCATAAGGAAAATACAACGGCATCCCATTTTAAGCATCTAGGTCAACTGGTGACCTTTGTGGTCAGGTCAATGGACCTCTAGGGTCTAACATGACCTTGACGAAAAGGTCATAGGTCACGATATAATAGTCGTATACACTTCAAATTTTCATAGGATACGTATAATTGTAAACTCAGTTACTGAAATTTTCAGGCAAGATGCGCCAATGTGTAAAAAGTTATTCAAGAAAAACCTCAGGGTGGGGGGGGGGGCTGTGAGCCCCCCATAGGGCGAGGGTTAACCCTATCAGTGGCAGGCTCCTGGCTACCCGTATTAGTGGCAGGGGGGGGGGGTATTCGCCCCCTCCTCTCCCCCCCCCCCCCCCCCCCCCGGAGATCTCGAGATCCACCCGTCCGATTTGCAAAATTCAAACGGCGTTCGATTCCCGTCAACACGATCCACATTTCTACAACAAATCCTAAATCTTTGATAGGGGGGCAACAGGGGGGGGGGGGGCAAAAACTAACAAAATTAGAGGTAATTAGACGATCAACCACAGCTGCCATGTTTATCAACCGATTTGAACGCAACTAATGGGGATCGATAAATATTAAATTGGAGATTGATATATGACGGTGACTTTTGAAAATTCAAAACTCATAGATAGCAGGTCACTAAATATGGGGGTAAAATAAATGCGTAATAAAACCATCTTTTGTTGGCTTTTTTGGATAAATTAAATGGTGCGTTATTGTGATATCAGACACAACAGTTACAAAGCATATTGGTATCCATAGGCGGTGCCAAGGTAGCGTAAAAGGAAGACAATATATATATATATATATATATATATATATATATATATATATATATATATATATATATATATATATATATATATATATATATATATATATATATATATATATATATATATATATATATATATATATATATATATATATATATATATATATATATATATATATATATATATATATTATATATATATATATATATATATATATATATATATATATATATATATATATATATATATATATATATATATATATATATATATATATATATATATATATTATATATATATATATATATATATATATATATATATATATATATATATATATATATATATATATATATATATATATATATATATATATATATATATATATATATATATATATATATATATATATATATATATATATATATATATATATATATATATATATATATATATATATATATATATATATATATATATATATATATATATATATATATATATATATATATATATATATATATATATATATATATATATATATATATATATATATATATATATATATATATATATATATATATATATAAATACTTCCTTGAAACCTCCCCTTTTCAAGTCCCTGAGCCTAGTCTGCTATTATAGTTCACTAACATCAACTAATTTGCACTTGTTTCAATCACCGTAAACCTATGTAACTCCTTTATACATCAGGCAGTTAGGAAGAAGCCGTGAAGATCGCAACTCCGTATTATCGCCAAATGTCGCCGACAAAATAAAAACGGGCCCTGGAACCGCCTCTGTTAAGGTTAGGAACTCCAAATTTTGACTCCATGTGCGGAAATTAATTATAGGAAAAGCACCAAAAATGTCATGGGTCTGCTCCCCTTTAACATGGGGTTTTGAACTGAGATAGCAGATTTGTAGAGCAGATCGAAAAACGGGTTGTGGTGACAGAATTACCTCGCTACGCTAAGTAATTTCGACACAGGACCAGTGGGCCCCTTTTAGAAGAAGTTCCGGGCACCCGCAACTTGTTTCCGGTCCTCATAACGGTTGTTTACGTTACAAGCAGCCTGCGTATATATGCCTTAGTCCGTCGTTACTGGGTCTGTTCCAGTGGCTCCTCCAAAAAAGATGAGATTAGTTTAGAGGAGGTTGGAGGAGCACTGATTTGCGTCGCCACGGGAACGATTTCGGATGCGGTATCAGCTGTTTGCGAGCATGTCAAGTAGACAGTGCTGATCCCAAATCCACAACAAATATGAGATACCCAATTTTGAATTTGATACCCAATTTGTAAGTACCCAAGGGGAAAATTAGAAGGAAAAATACTATTTTTTATCAATTTAGTCCGAATGTTTTATATGGATGGATTTTCGAGGTCAGGACCCACGCTAAGCAGAGCTTGTTGCGCAGGTCCTGACCTCACCACCCGATCGCGCAATTCCTGTTGGCCGGCAGAATTTAGAGACAAAAGTTTTACGTGCCCGACATACCTGGACACGGTCAGCCCCGCTCGCTGACGTTACCTGACCTTGAGTGCGACCGCTGCCACCGGCCGCAGGCCATCCCAGTCAGGAGCAAACAGCGAGCGCCGGAGCGACTCGAACCCGGGCTGCCAATACCGGGAGGTCAGAAGTCCAGCGCTCTCCCACTGAGCTACAGGGGCGGACCTATTCGCACCACTTCAACTTCACATTCAGTCCACACTGGCGTCGGAATTACAAATGAATGAATCGCGCCACTAATGTCTACCATAGCCTCCTCCGAAAAAAACTTTCATTTCGGAGGAGTTCGGAGGTGGTTTGATGCGAGCTTGGAGGAGCTTAGAGGAGTTTGGATGAGCCACGGGAACGATAATATTAATTTGGAGGAGCTTTGAGGAGGTTAGAGGAGGTTAGAGGAGCCAATGGAACAGACCCATTGTGTGCAATAGTTTCCATATCCAATCTACCATATGCATGACGTCATAATTGTCATGAAGTTTGTTTTGGCCATGAAGGAGAAAAGAGAAACATGCTAATTTTTCGACGGATATCTATCTATCGTCCAAACAAATGCCATATTCGTTTTTCAGCTCGAAATACCCAGTATAGCCAAATATTTCAAGACAACTTTCAATGTGACCTTTCCCTTTAACCCTATTCCCTTCGGGCGGCCAGAATTACATTAATCTGCGGGGGGGGGGGGGCAGATTATGCGCCCCCCCCCCCGATATCTCGAGAACCGCTCGGTCGATTTCTATGGGGAAAACGCCATTCGATTTGTCATGACAAAATCTCTCTTTTTGGACCCCGAAATTTGTTTTGTTCAAAAATGGGGGGCCAGGGGGCAAAAAATCACAAAACAATTGGGTGTTTTTTGAAAGATCATTACGGCCATGTGGCTCGACCGATTTCCATGCTCCAAACGTTTTTGTGCTTCAAATGTACTGGTATTTAATATATATATATATGTGTAAAAAAAATATAGGCGTATTCAGGGAATGTAAAATGGGGGGGATTGTCTGGAAACAAATATGTGCTGTTTGTGATTGTTTGGGGCGACATGAACGTCACATGTGGGCATTATATGCTGTAATTTGTTAAATTTGATATATTGCGCATAGGCGGATCCAGGAAAACAACATGGGGGCACCATGTGCGTAACGATTTTATCATCTTACTAATTTAAAGTTGGACCTAATTCGCGGGTGGGTATCGCCTCCCATTTTGTTATCCTGAGTGCGCTTCTGCCCCAAAATATGTACAATCCCAGTATATATGATGCATATTGCATTGAAATTGTTTCTGACGCATTTATTGCACTGCAAACCACGAAGGAAGTATGCGACGCAAAACCGCATTCGTAACACCCTCCCCAAAACAGGAGCCTGGAACCGCCTCTGCTGGACCGATTTTTTTCTCAAAATTTTGACACAAAAGGTGCCATTCAATTTTAGGAAAAGTCCCAAAGTTTCAGGACGCTAGTTCTAGAAGCGGCAAGTGAAAAACCACCGGGGGGGGGGCAGAATCTGCCCCCCGCAGGGAATATGGTTAAGGGTGCCGCAACTACTACTAAGGTGATGTGGCGCCCATCATGTCGCGTTTTAATCAGAGTGCAATAACCAACTATTGTATCACCAGTAAAACGCCCTTTTGGGCGATTACCGAGCGAGCGCGCTCTGGTAAAGCTGAATTAAGTTGTATTAAATTGTTCATGATCTCCTTTCTCGAATCCGCCAAAGGGGAGTACGTCCTGAGCGCTGCATGCTTCATTACCGAGTGGGCGCCAAGCACCGGTGAGGTCCATCGTCAACTTACTATACAAATTTACATTTGACCCGGCCCGGCACAGCCCGACACAGACGCTTTTCGGAAGCTAATAACTTTGCAACCACTGCTCCGATTGAGATCGGGTTTTCACCATTGGATAGGTCAATCAAATCAATTTAGTTTTTGGTATGGTGCGTTCTGATAGGGGTGGTACCACAGCGCGTCGCACACGCAAACGTCGAAATGAACCAGAATCATTCTTAAGTTGAAGAAATATGATCATAATATGGCAGTAATATCTTTATTGTATACCAAATATACTAAATGAAAATATCCGAGCTTTCGTGGCTAGCACATTATCAAGGATGAGTTTTGTACACGCTTTTGAAAAATATAACACACAGCTTGCGCACGTTCCAAATTGCGTTGGGGTACTCATATCAATCTCGCATAATACACGTACAGCCACACATACATATACACTTCACACTTCTCGGTGTTTCGAATTGCGGTGGGGTTCTCATATTCAATCTCGCATACTACATGCACAAGCACACATACCTATACACTTTACATTTATCGGTGTTTCATAACAACTCACAGACGGGAGGCCAGGTCACATCACCCTTTGCAATCACCATATGTGGTGACTTCAAAACGCGATACGACCCGACCTCCCGTCCGTTGGCCGTTATGAAATAACCTAGAGAACCCCCCCCCCCCCCCCCCCAAAGAAGAAGATCTAGAGCATTACCATGAGCATCACCACCACCACGCTCTAGAGCATCACTGTGATGATTAATGCAGTAATTGAGGCTACATGACCAAATTCGAGTGCCTATATGTACGATTTTACATCATGATTGCTTGTCATTATATCACCGTAATGTCTCGACATATCATAACTATCACCCTAATTCCAAAATATAGAAGAGGGGGGAGGGGGGGGGGGCGTTCCCATTCGTATAAGTCACCAAATAGATAGAACCGCAATATCTTCGTATGTTCAGCGAGATATCTCTATCGTGTGAGGGGCCAAGAGCTCGTCATGATGTTTAGGTTGGGTTTCAGATTTCTTATACGTATGGATTCTTTAATTTTGACGTCCGCACAATCTTTGCCGGTGCCGAGAAGTTTGACATTGAATGAATTGTTGATGTGGGTGTTAGTGAGGTCCGAATGCCACTGTAAGATGTGTTCGCCCAGCGGTGTGTCCATCTTACGTAGGCGAGCGTCACTCAGGTGCTCAAATAAAACCATTTTTGATGAATAATTATTTTGGTTCATTTCGACGTTTGCGCGTGCCACGCGCTGTGGTACCACCCATATCAGAACGCACCATACCAAAAACAAAATGCATTTGATGGTCCTATCCAATAGTGAAAACCCGATCTCAATCGGAGCAGTGGTTGCAAAGTTATTAGTTTCCGAAAAGCGTCTGTACGGCCGTGTCGGGCCGGTTCGGGCCGGGTCAAATGTAAATTTGTCTAGTAAGTTGACGAGAAACCTCACGGGCGGTTCGCGCCTGCTCGGTAATAAGAATGGTGTCCATCACAAACCACCGTCACCATTCGCTAGCATTGGACAGTGATCAGGACACCACAACCCCCACACGCGGCTGCGCTCCGTTCCCGTTCTCCCACCTGGCCACCATGCGCGCCTTGATCTTCTTGCAGCGTTTTCGCAGCGTCTTGTGCCGATCCTTGTCGAACGTCATGTTGATGATTTGGTGCGGCGCGGCATCAGTGATGTGACGCAGGTTGTAGAGCAGGAGCTCCTCGCCGGCCAAGTCGGCGCCGGCCGCCGCCCGCACCGCCTCCTGGTGCTGACGGCCGCGCAGGTGGGTTAAAAGGTACACCTCGGAGCCGATCTGCCGGGGCAGAGAAACGGGCGTCAGCGGCAGGCGGCATGATGGGTGTCACAGGCGTCAGGTGGCAGGTGTCAGTAGTCAGTAGTCAGGTGTCAGTAGTCAGGTGTCAGTAGTCAGGTGTCAGTAGTCAGGTGTCAGTAGTCAGGCGTCAGTAGTCAGGCGTCAGTAGTCAGGCGTCAGTAGTCAGGCGTCAGTAGTCAGGCGTCAGTAGTCAGGCGTCAGTAGTCAGGCGTCAGTAGTCAGTAGTCAGGAGGCAGGTATCAGTAGTCAGGAGTCAGGAGTCAGGAGTCAGTAGTCAGTAGTCAGGAGTCAGGAGTCAGTAGTCAGTAGTCAGTAGTCAGTAGTCAGCAGTCAGCAGTCAGTAGTCAGTAGTCAGTAGTCAGGCGTCACAGGTGCCAATGTCGTCAGGTAAATCAGTAGATCATGACAGCTCCTGAAAGAGCAGCCATGCGTGGAGTTTTCTACTCGGTTTCTGGGGTCATTGCTCCACCATCTTTGTATTTGGCCCACCAACGTTTTGAGCAAGTTCCAACCGCGAGGGCACCTATCCGATGGAATACTGCAGAGCTGAACCGACTTTTATCACTCATCCGTCGACCGGCCGCTGCACTCACCAGCACATTGCAGAGGGTGCACAGGCCGACCGGCCGCTGCACTCACCAGCACATTGCAGAGGGTGCACAGGCCGACCGGCCGCTGCACTCACCAGCACATTGCAGAGGCTGCACAGGCCGACCGGCCGCTGCACTCACCAGCACATTGCAGAGGGTGCACAGGCCGAACGGCCGCTGCACTCACCAGCACATTGCAGAGGCTGCACAGGCCGACCGGCCGCTGCACTCACCAGCACATTGCAGAGGCTGCACAGGCCGACCGGCCGCTGCACTCACCAGCACATTGCAGAGGCTGCACAGGCCGACCGGCCGCTGCACTCACCAGCACATTGCAGAGGGTGCACAGGCCGACCGGCCGCTGCACTCACCAGCACATTGCAGAGGGTGCACATCTTCTTCATATCGTAGGGCGCCAGCTGAACGGCGGTGTCGTCCCCTCCGGCGGCGGCGCTGCGCACGCTCAGCTCGAGCGCCCTCTGGCGGATCTGTACCATGTTCTCCTCGTGGCGGCGCGCAGACTCCTCCTGTTTCTGCTGTATCCGCCGCTGCAACTCCTCGGCAGTGGCCTGCTGCGCCGCGTGAAGCGCCGAGATGCGCTCGTCTCGATCACTGAGGAAGGGGTACAGCCGTAGTTCAGTCACTGGGGGAAGAGTACACCATCAGCCGTCAGGATGGTATTGTTTAGAGCCAAGAAAGACACTCGTTCGAAGAAAGACAGGCTAAACAGGCTTTCAGGCTAAACAGACTAAACAGACTAAACAGACTAAACAGGCAAAGACAGGCTTTCCCGTTACCTGAGGGAGGCAGTAATTGAGTCAAAGGGCGTAAGGTTCAACAGTAGATACAACACTCTTCATTTGGTAAAAGTGGACTGTCTAGAGGACTGGTCAGAAGGCGTTAGGCGGACGTCCAGCAGGGAAACCAGTAAGACGCCGTAGTTGGCGATGAACGAGCGAATGCGAAGGAAATCTATGGTGAATTTGAACTCGATCGGGCAAGTAGTTTATGAGATACAACAAAGGGTGCGCACGTACGTACGTGCAGAAGCACCCCACCCCTGACTTGTGGGAAAGAGGCGGTTGAGAGGTCCCTAGCCACATACCGAATTTAAACACAATCGGCTCAGCCGTTCCTGATATATAGAATAGGGGTGAGCACGTGCGCACGTGCAGAGGCACCCCACCCATGACTTGTGGGAAAGTGGCGGCTGAGAGGTCCCTAACCACACACCAAATTTGAGCACAATCGGCCCAACCGTTGCGGAGTTTATGCGAGAAAACACTTTTCAACACCCCTCACGCGGCACGCGCCACGCGCAGTGGCAGTCACCCACATAAGTCGGCACCGGTCTCAAACAGGTTTGGTTGGATGGGGCTGCTCAGCAAAGAAACCCGCTTGTCAATCGGACGAACGGTTGCAGAGATATTAGCTTCTCAAAAGCGTCGCTACGGGCCGGGTCGGGTCGGGCCGGGCCGGTCATATTCAGATTTTTCCCATTACCACGGAAGGACGAGCGAACCCTTCGCACTCGCTCGTAACAAGGTGTTGGCGGACGTCCAGCAGGGTAATAAGGCGTCCGGGAGGCCTGTCTCTCCTGGCTCCCACTCACCGCTGTTTATCCCTGGCCATCTCCACTCCCTCCACTCCCTCCACTCCCTCCACTCCTACCACTCCTACCACTCCTACCACTCCTACCACTCCTACCACTCCTACCACTCCCTCCACTCCTACCACTCCTACCACTCCTACCACTCCCTCCACTCCCTCCACTCCCTCCACTCCCTCCACTCCCTCCACTCCCTCCACTCCCTCCACTCTCTCCACTCTCTCCACTCTCTCCGCTCTCTCCGCTCCCTCCGCTCCCTCCACTCCCTCCACTCCCTCCACTCCCTCCACTCCCTCCACTCCCTCCACTCCCTCCACTCCCTCCACTCCCTCCACTCCCTCCACTCCCTCCACTCCCTCCACTCCCTCCACTCCCTCCACTCCCTCCACTCCCTCCACTCCCTCCACTCCCTCCACTCCCTCCACCAGGGGCGTCGTGTCCTGAAAATGATTGGTAGGGACCCAATGCTGGCTTAATATATTTTAAAGTAATTCTTACCATGCAACGCCATAGGCCTAATGTTAAAATGTGACATTATTGGTAGGGCCCTGGCCCTACCCGGCCTATAGAAAACGACACTAATGCTCTCCACTCCTTCCACTCCCCCTCCCTCTCCTGGCTCCCACTCACCGCTGTTTCTCCCTGGCCGTCTCCAGCCGCTCCTTCTCCTTGTCGCGCTGCTCGCGGTGGATGCGCTCCAGGCGCTCCTTCCGCTTCTGTTTGAGCTCCTCCAGTTTGACCTGGCGCTCCTGCTCCAGGGCGCGCCGCTTCCCCTCCACTGCGGCCTCCTTGGCCGCCTTCTCCTCGAGCCGCCTCTGACGCTCCTCCTGGATCCCGGCCAGCCGCGCCTCCTGGGTCTGTACAGGCCACAGAGGGACAGACAGGCATCACTCAGTACATAGTTACGAGCTGAAATGGCGCAGACAACATCTCACCGCTGCCTAGTCGGCTCCGGAGGTCGCTGGGCGGGCTGCGACTGGCGGGCGGCCCATCCTACCGATCTATAACACCCGCAGGTGTTTCTGACAGCACCATAATCCGCGACACTCACAAGTACGCACGCACGCACGCACGCACGCACGCACGCACGCACGCACACACGCACGCACGCACGCACGCACGCACGCACGCACGCACGCACGCACGCACGCACGCCCGCACGCACGCACGCACGCACGCACGCACGCACGCGTCCATAGCACCCACACGCACACACATCACCTACCTGAATTTGAGAGTAGAACTCGTGCCGTTTATTGTTGGCCTCGAGTTGGTTGATGAATGCGATCTCCTTGGTCTTCTCCTCCTCGTCGTGCGCTCGCCGGACTATGTCCCGCAGGTGTTTACGTCGCTTCTCCTCGGCGCGAGCCATCTTACGCTCCAGCATGAGCCGCCGCTGCTCCAGAAGCTGCTCCTTCTGCTGCCGAACCTCCTCAATCTGCCGACAGAGACGGCAGCGTCAGGACGTAGGATAACCCATGGTCAGGCAGCTGCTGTTGCCGGACCTGAGTTTGTGTATTTATACATACGAAATTCACGCGATACAAACGGTGTTTTTTCATGCTGAGGTGAGAATGGAAACGGTGAAAAACTACTATGGAAAGGAGATGGGTAAGGATAAGAATCTGCAGACAAAGACAGCAGCCTCAGATAGAAAGCCCGTGATGGATGGTGTGCCCGCGACTGGCGCCGAGTCACCCTTAGAAGTGGCCCCAGTAGAGGTGGTGGCGGTGGAGTAAGTTAGTGGGACGGCACGGGCGGTGGAGTAAGTTAGTGGGACGGCTCGGGCGGTGGAGTAAGTTAGTGGGACGGCCCGGGCGGTGGCTCCACACCGGCCCCAGTAGAGGTGGTGGCGGTGGAGTAAGCTAGTGGGACGGCCCGGGCGGTGGAGTAAGTTAGTGGGACGGTCCGGGCGGTGGAGTAAGTTAGTGGGACGGCTCGGGCGGTGGAGTAAGTAAGTGGGACGGCCCGGGCGGTGGAGTAAGTTAGTGGGACGGCCCGGGCGGTGGCTCCACACCGGCCCCAGTAGAGGTGGTGGCGCTGGAGTAAGTTAGTGGGACGGCCCGGGCGGTGGCTCCACACCGGCCCCAGTAGAGGTGGTGACGGTGGAGTAAGCTAGTGGGACGGCCCGGGCGGTGGAGTAAGTTAGTGGGACGGCCCGGGCGGTGGAGTAAGTTAGTGGGACGGCCCAAGCGGTGGATCCACACCGGCCACAGTAGAGGTGGTGGCGGTGGAGTAAGTTAGTGGGACGGCCCGGGCGGTGGAGTAAGTCAGTGGGACGGCCCGGGCGGTGTTGTAAGTTAGTGGGACGGCCCGGGCGATGGCTCCACACCGGCCCCAGTAGAGGTGATGGCGGTGGAGTAAGTTAGTGGGACGGCCCGGGCGGTGGCTCCACACCGGCCCCAGTAGAGGTGGTGGCGGTGGAGTAAGTTAGTGGGACGGCCCGGGCGGTGGAGTAAGCTAGTGGGACGGCCCGGGCGGTGGAGTAAGTTAGTGGGACGGCTCGGGCGGTGGAGTAAGTTAGTGGGACGGCCCGGGCGGTGGCTCCACACCGGCCCCAGTAGAGGTGGTGGCGGTGGAGTAAGTTAGTGGGACGGCCCGGGCGGTGGAGTAAGTTAGTGGGACGGCTCGGGCGGTGGAGTAAGTTAGTGGGACGGCCCGGACGGTGGCTCCACACCGGCCCCAGTAGAGGTGGTGGCGGTGGAGTAAGTTAGTGAGACGGCCCGGGCGGTGGCTCCACACCGGCCCCAGTAGAGGTGGTGACGGTGGAGTAAGCTAGTGGGACGGCCCGGGCGGTGGAGTAAGTTAGTGGGACGGCCCGGGCGGTGGAGTAAGTTAGTGGGACGGCCCGGGCGGTGGAGTAAGTTAGTGGGACGGCCCGGGCGGTGGAGTAAGTTAGTGGGACGGCCCGGGCGGTCGAGTAAGTTAGTGGGACGGCCCGGGCGGTGGAGTAAGTTAGTGGGACGGCCCGGGCGGTGGAGTAAGTTAGTGGGACGGCCCGGGCGGTGGAGTAAGTTAGTGGGACGGCCCGGGCGGTGGAGTAAGTTAGTGGGACGGCCCGGGCGGTGGAGTAAGTTAGTGGGACGGCCCGGGCGATGGCTCCACACCGGCCCCAGTAGAGGTGGTGACGGTGGAGTAAGTTAGTGGGACGGCCCGGGCGGTGGAGTAAGTTAGTGGGACGGCCCGGGCGGTGGCTCCACACCGGCCCCAGTAGAGGTGGTGGCGGTGGAGTAAGTTAGTGGGACGGCCCGGGCGGTGGAGTAAGTTAGTGGGACGGCCCGGGCGATGGCTCCACACGTCCGGCGACGCGAGTGCAATCTTGAACACACCCTTATCGCGGAAGGCTGGTCATCTGGCTGGGAAGGGCAGGATCAGACACAGGGCAAACACAGGGAACACACAGGATCAGACACAGGGCAACCCTCCCATATACCAGGGGCAGGACCGTCTAGCAGTTAGCCGGGCTCGGCCCAGTATACCTTCTACACGCGCCCGTCATTTCCCGTCGCAGGCCGGCGGCCAACGCACCTTGATGCTTATCTCGCTGAGTTTCTGCGTCTTCTGGTCCATCAGTGTGCGCCTCGTCCTGCTGGCCTTCTGCTGACGCTCATGGTGCAGCCGAATCGTCTCCGAGAGGGCCTTCTTCCGGCTGGGCGAGGAGAGCTTTTCGTGCATCTGCAGGCCGCGGCCGGGCGTCCGACTCGACAGGTCCTCTAGCTCCTCCAGCAGGTCCATCCGGTCACCCCAGGACAGGCCTGTGGAACGGACAACATATTAATAATGTCACCCCAGGACAGGTCTTCCAGCTCCTCCAGCAGACCCATCTGGTCACACCAGGACAGCTGGTCTGCAGGAAAGACAACAGTCATTTGGTCACTCGCTTCAGAGCTGCAGTTCTGACCCGCAGGCAGACATCATTCGAGTAGGGAAGCCAGTGCATACTATTCCACGAAACATATAAATATACAACTGAGTCAGCCCGGACCATTCAGCACACAGGCGGACTAGCCTGGGGCGTTACCGAGGGCAGCGTCCCTCCGTTACTGTTCCCGAGGGCAGCGTCCCTCCGTTAGGTTACCCGGCCGGACTCACTCTCCAGTTCCGGGGCGTACTGGTCCTCGATGAGACTGCCGAGTTACCTAGGGCAGCGTGGCCCGTTAAGTTACCCGGCCGGATTCACTCTCCAGTTCCGGGGCGTACTGGTCCTCGATGAGACTGCCGAGTTACCTAGGGCAGCGTGGCCCGTTAGGTTACCCGGCCGGACTCACTCTCCAGTTCCGGGGCGTACTGGTCCTCGATGAGACTGCCGAGTTACCTAGGGCAGCGTGGCCCGTTAGGTTACCCGGCCGGACTCACTCTCCAGTTCCGGGGCGTACTGGTCCTCGATGAGACTGCCGAGTTACCTAGGGCAGCGTCCCTCCGTTAGGTTACCCGACCGGACTCACTCTCCAGTTCCGGGGCGTACTGGTCCTCGATGAGACTGCCGAGTTACCTAGGGCAGCGTCCCTCCGTTAGGTTACCCGGCCGGACTCACTCTCCAGTTCCGGGGCGTACTGGTCCTCGATGAGACTGCGGCTGTCCGGTGCCGGCGGGCCGCTGTCACCGTCGCCCTCGGTGTCGATCGAGGCGGAGTCGCCGTCCGTCTCAGTGTCCACCTGGGGAGAAAGAGAGGGGACAGGGGACAACAGATGTCAGAATGGTGGCGTGTGACGGACAGGCGACACGTGAGAGACACGTGACAGACACGTGACAGACACGTGAGAGACACGTGAGAGACACGTGAGACACGTGACAGACACGTGAGAGACACGTGAGAGACACGTGAGAGACACGTGAGAGACACGTGACAGACACGTGACAGACACGTGAGAGACACGTGACAGACACGTGACAGACACGTGACAGACACGTGACAGACACGTGAGAGACACGTGACATACACGTGACAGACACGTGAGAGACACGTGACAGACACGTGACAGACACGTGACAGACACGTGACAGACACGTGACAGACACCTGACAGACACGTGACAGACACGTGACAGACTGGACACGGGGACAGGACTGGTCAGCTCACAATGAAAATCACCCAAAATAACTCTGAAAAGGAGCTTCCTTGATTCTTCCCTTCAAACTAGCGACTGCACGATTTGGAAACGTCACCAACATGCAACAACTAGGTCTCGTTCTGAAGTAGTAAGTTATTTTCTATGAAGAAATTAATGGCACGGTGTCAAAACTAATACACCGTCCGCCTGTCTGGGCTTCCATCACAACTTATCGCTCAGCAGCTGTTTGGTGCAGTGTTTTTAATTCCACTGATCGCTTTATACAGGGCATTTTAGTTTTGCTCACCTCTGTAGACTGTATACAAGACAGTCGATCGTGCTAAGTTGGATCCTCGGACACGTTGGTGTGATGGGGAACGACCAGGATGATCAGACTCAAGCCTCCGCAAAACAGCATTCTGGGTAAGAGGGTCGTGACGCCACCCGGGGACTACGTCATCTGGAACCAACGCTAATTGGCTATGGCTTATCTCTACTGACCGGTAAATCGTTTGGAACCCTAATTTTCGGCGATAACTTTTGGAAGGAACCAACTGGCATGAACGAATTTCTAGCAATGGATATTTCAGACCCTGTGCCAATTTGTATTATTAAGGTCGGTTAATGTCAAATGAAAATTTAGGGCACATGCCATTCACTCGTAATGTTAAAACTCGCGCAGGGAATTCAATCGGTGGGTAGAGGCTATCGTGAAAGGGTGGAGCCATGCTCTGACGTCAGAGCTTAGCTCCACCCTGGCTGACCTTGAACCGGCGCTGTCCGACCCGTGACCGGTCGGTTGCAAGCGGTGGGCGGAGTCGAGGGCGGGACTACAGGGCGGCCAGACGTTAACCTCTATCCGAGCTCGCATTATCTTTAACATTACGAGTGAATGGAAAGTGACCTAAATTTTCGTTCGACACTAACCAACCTTTAGAATAAAATTAGCGCAGGTCCTGAAACGTCTATAGCGAGAAATTCGCACATGCCATTTGATGCATTCTTAAGTTATCGCCAAAAATAGGGTCCCAAGTGGTCTGCCGATCGCAGTAGCCTTGGATCAGACCGACAAGTGGACTACGCGAAGAGCATGCACTTTCCCGCTCCTGTTACCCGCCACAGACTTATGTCCTGCATGCCTTGGAGTACTTACGCAGAACGTGACAGTGTGTATGGGATGAAGCATGGCTTCCAAATTGAAGGAACTTGACTCACCTCTGAGTCTATGACGCAGCTTTCGGTCTCTGCCAGCTGCTGCTCCAGGTGCTCACCTCTGAGTCTATGACGCAGCTTTCGGTCTCGGCCAGCTGCTGCTCCAGGTGGCGCTCCTCCACTATGGCCGACTGCAGTGCGCGCTCAGCCTGCACCATCTCCTCGTCGACACTGTCCTCGTCCAGCTCGGGCGACGTCAGATCGCGAGGGGTCGGCGTCGGTGAGGTCAGGTCACAAGGGGTCGGCGGCGACGCGGCCGCTGTAGGCGGCGCCGGCGCCGGCGGAGACGCAGTGGTGGGGGGAGCGCTGCCGACAGGGATGCAAATGGACAGCGCGGCGGAGGCGGTGTTGGTGGCGGTGGTGGTGGAGTTGGTGGCGGCGGCGGTGGAAGTAGCCTCGGTGGTGACTGTTGTGGTGGTGGTGGTGGTGGTGGTGGTGACGGCGGCAGCGGCAGTGGTTGCGGCAGTGGGTGTGTCGGTGGCGGCAGGAACTGCTGAGGTTGCGGCCTCTAAGGTACCAGATGAAGACGCAGAAGAGTTCCCTGGACATTGCGGAGCGTCAGACGGTAACGTCGAATCGCCGACACCTACTTCAGTCGCTCTGAAACGGAAACAAATCATTCCTCCACGTTATAAACTGCATGTAACAAAAGGCCCCGCTCGCGAATCAAATTCAGAAATGGGCAGACAACATGAACAAACCAAACAATACAACAAAAAATCAGAAAAACAGCAAATAAAAAATCAGTACCGCGGCACGATACCTACATGAATGACTGACGCGGAATGGACAACTATACTAACTCAGGCCGATTATTTCAAACCATTATAATGCAACTGAAAGACCATGATCCATAGCGACTCGTGTTCATCTGTAACTGCCTGTGATCAAAGCTCGTCATGGTCTCTTGGATCTGATCATGCAGGCAGTTTATTGACCCCAAAGTAGGTGATTCTCATTGGGTCATTAGATGCTTACTTTGCTATGGGCGAGGCTATTGAACATTTGAAGAAGAAAACAATAATTGTTGAGTTGCATGATAAATCAATTCATGGGCTCTTCCAATGATGAAAGTGCGTCATAGACTCGACGCTACGCGTCTCGTTCATGACAAACTGTAATCATTAGACTCGCCCACACACACGTCACTCGCCCACTCCCCCTGTACACATATCTTCACCACTCACCTCTGCACCATTGGCTCTGCGCTCCTCCTGTCCTCCTTCCTCCCAGTCTGCGCCGATGCTGCTGCACCCCTCCCCTGCAGGCGGCCGGCCTGCGCCGTCGTCTGGGTGGGTACACGCTCCCGGGAGCGTCTCAGCGCGTGACTGTCAGTCTGTGCCGGCAGCGGCGGAGGCGCGCTGCGGCCGGCGGCTCCGCGGCCAGCGGCGGACCGTGGCGGCGCCGCACCCCTCACCGCCCGCTCGCTGGCCACACTCGGCCGCCGCTCAGCGCGCTCCGCCCCGGCCGACGGCGCGGCCAGAGACGGCAGAGATACGGCCGACGTCGGCTGGTGGAAACGGCCGCGGGCGCTGTACGGTCGTCCTGCACCACAGGCCGCCTCCGCCGAGCCCTTCCTCTGCCGGCAGACAGGCGGGGAGACGTGACAAACACACAGACACACGGACACTATTGAGGAGGTGCAGGATTAAGCGGCGGATGTGTTTCGATCTCTTCAGTTGGACCACAGCCGGCCCAGCCTCCAACGTCCTCGAAGACGCATAGGACATACAACACAAAACGTTCGCAATATGTGAAATTACGAAATTAAGCGGCGTACTACTGAGCGATATAGCACAAAACAGCGCTGAGCTATCCTGCTCTATGGCTAGCCAGCTGGCAGCCGGCAGATAGTGTGGAGTTTACCTGCAGCGGCGCCCTGCCCTGGTTCAGGGACGATAGCCGAGACCGTGACCTAGGCTTCACCGTCTCCCAGCCTCCGCCGTCATCTGAGGGCAGTCACACGCGCCAACATCAGAGAGATGATGATGATTGGGGTTTAGGGGCGCTCCGACAACGAAGGTCACATGGCGCCCACCAACATCAGAGAAAAGTCGAGCCGCAAGCAGCAGGGTGGTGGAGCACTGAGACACGGGTGTTTTTCCAGGGCATACGCAGCAGAGCCGCTTCACAGCACCTCATCATTAGCGCGCATAAATCGCATTTGAGCCCAGAAGTCACCACGAGACTCTGTCTATCGCATACTAAAGAAACAAAGCTGTTAAACCATTGAGTCACATGCCGGGAGTGATAAAACATGATGATACTGCCACAGTTCGTCATTCCCCTTACCCACCCGAGCACTTCTCACTAACCGTCAGCACCAGCACCAGCACCAGCAGAGGCGGTGACGGCGGCGGCGGCAGCTGCGGCGGCCGAGCCGGCGGCGGTGGCGGCGGCGGCGGCGGCGGCGGCGGCGGGGCCTGTGGTGGCGGCGGGGGGGCCTGTGCTGGTGACGCCCCTCACCCGGTCTGCCCAGCTGTGTCCAGAGGACGACGCCGTAGAGCTGAGCGACGAGTTGGAGCGGGACTTGACGCAGCTCGAGTAGAGCTGGGCGGGCGCCGGCCGCTGCTCCGAGGCGCACACGGTCACCGACCGCTTTAGCCCGGCGGTGCCGCGCGGTTGGGCGGCGGCGGCGGCGGCGGACGAGCGCGCGGCGGCGGCGGCCGTGGCAAAGCCCACTGTGGCAGACCTGACCACCGGCGGCGGGCCGGCCGCTCTGGAGGCGCCCCGGGCCATCCGCCGGCTGGCCAGACCGGGCCGCTCAGGTCTGCCGCTGGTGGTGGTGCTGCTGGTGGTGGTGCTGCTGGTGGTGGTGCTGCCGCTGGTGGTGGTATTGGTGCTGGTGGTGGTATTGGTGCTGGTGGTCCCGCGACCAGCCGGCTAACGGGGAGGCAACAGACAGAGGGTCATAAGTCACAATATTACACAAACAACAGATGCCTTTCTCACATCACACGAGCCTGATAAACTGGTCACAGACAGCTCCGAGCGTCACTCGTCATATTCATCGCACGTGCCTGGCCACAACCAGCTAGGCGGCAAGCATACCAATACACCTCAAACAAATCGGACACCAATGCATAAGTCTCGGTAAATTAGCAGAAACCCCGCATCACCGACCCGTAAGCTCTTCTCCGAGGATCTGCAGACATGGACAGACACCGCTGAGGCTGTTCGAGGGCTGCACACATTGAACCGAACAGACAGCTGAGTGAACCATTTACGGTTCACTCGCCGACAGCTGGCTAGTGTTCTGGTATCGTAAAAAGTATTTACACATATCCTAAATGACTCACTAAGGCAACATCACACAACCAAACACTACCATAATAGGCACCGCGGGGTGTAACTGAACATGTTGAGTAGGGTGTGTCATATTGATATAAATTTCCAAGGAGCAAAACGGCCCTATGATTTTCCTTTGCTCTGAGGACCCAGAAAAACGATGCTGGTGTTCGCTTTCTCCAATTCGCTAAACAAGAGCGGCGCGAAGCACGATAAGTTTGCCCTATCTCAATGCATTAGCGACACCAGCGCCGCCCTGGTGGTGGAAGATTGTACTAACGTACAACCATTCATTCTAAGCATCACTGCGGCTCTCCAACTGCAACGAGGATTACAGAACAAAGTCTGATATAATTACGACGCTTTACGTGGCAGTTAGTGCAAATAATAATGCATATCCGAAACAAATGCACCCCATTTGGTGCTGGGGAAAGTTGAGGTACCTTCTATCTCATCAGCGACATATCACATAACCCATACTCTAAGCGTGAATATTGGTTATTGGCCAACGCACCGTGCAGCCCCACCAATCACCATAATACGCAGAGCAGCTTTGGGACATATCATAGTCGTTATGACATAGCAATGTGTAATTAATTGCCGATGATGTCTGAACTCATCCATTAATTACCCGAATCGGATCACCAGACACTGTTTAGGGAGCAACACCTTCCTAATACCTGCTGCCGTGACGACTCAAACATTGCCGAGCACATACGTCAGATTATAAATTTGGCAGCGCAGAAGACCAACCAACCAACGACGGAAGAATAAAACGGTATCATTTAGCAGACAAACATTAGGATACATATGTCAAGCATCCGTATATACGGCGGCGTGCGGGGCGGGGCACAGTGGGGCATGTGACTGGTTTTGAATGTTTTGTATCATTACTGTTTGCTGGTTGCATCTAACACACAGTGACGGAGCCGACTGCAGATGAGCCCGTGACGCTGCTCCTCGCCAAAAACCGCACCAGCAGCCTCCGTCACCACCTTCACCGCGCGATCCACCGCCACCGTGTGCACCGGGTAGGCCCCGACTTGAAGCGGCGGGGTGACGAGGCTCGTCAGCTTCTCGTCACAAAGCTCAGAGATGAGCGGCGGCTCACTCACCAGCTCCGTTTCCAAGTCGGACAGCTCGGTGATGCTGGTCGCAGCGTAGTTGATGACCGGGAGCGTGTACAGGCTGATTTCTAGATATTTCTTCTTCCGGCACATGGGCGCCATATAACCTACCAGTTGCGGCGCCCATAAGCCATAATATAAAATCATCATCATCATCATCATCTTCCAGCACTGAGAGATGACGCTCACAGTGTAGGCACGGACATTTCCATCCTCCTGCGCCACCATAGCCAGCAGCACCGCCGCCGGTTGCGCCCAGTAGGCGCTGCGCTGCGCTGCATGAAGGGCCGGATCATGGCTTGCAGCTTGGACGGCAGAACCCGTAGCAGCTGCAAGCTTTATATGAAGTTGCCGGGGCCTTGCACCAGCCTCTGTGCCTACGGATGCAAGACCACGACGGTATGTAGTAATCTGCCAGTAATCTATCAGGTATTAATCTAGTAATCTATCAGGCACATGTTCTCTGAGGTGGAGGCAATGGCGATGCACGTGTCGCTGCCAGTGTGATATATACGTCATCTGTCAGTGCCGGAAGAACCAGACGGTAATCAGCCCGTACACGCTCCCGGTCATCAACTACGCTGCGACCAGCATCACCGAGCTGTCCGACTTGGAGACGGAGCTGGTGAGTGAGCCGCCGCTCATGTCTGAGCTCTGTGAGTAGAAGCTGACGAGCCTCGTCACCCCGCCGCTTCAAGTCGGGGCCAACCCGGTGCACACGGTGGCGGTGGATCGCGCGGTGAAGGTGGTGACGGAGGCTGCTGGTGCGGTTTTTGGCGAGGAGCAGCGTCACGGGCTCATCTGCAGTCGGCTCCGTCACTGTGTGTTAGATGCGACCAGCAAACAGTAATGATACAAAACATTCAAAACCAGTCACATGCCCCACTGTACCCCGCCCCGCATGCCGCCGTATATACGGATGCTTGACATATGTATCCTAATGTTTGTCTGTTAAATGATACCGTTTTATCCTTCCGTCGTTGGTTGGTTGGTCTTCTGCGCTGCCAAATTTATAATCTGGCGTATATGTTCGGCAATGTTTGAGTCGTCACGGCAGCAGGTATTAGGAAGGTGTTGCTCCCTAAACAGTATTTGGTGATCAGATTCGGGTAATTAATGGATGAGTTCAGACATCCTCGGCAATTAATTACACATTGCTATGTCATAACGACTATGATATGTCCCAAAGCTGCTCTGCGTATTATGGTGATTGGTGGGGCTGCACGGTGCGTTGGCCAATAACCAATATTCACGCTTAGAGTATGGGTTATGTGATATGTCGCTGATGAGATAGAAGGTACCCAACTTTCCCAGGCACCAAATGAGGTGCAGTTGTTTCAAATATACAATATTATTTGCACTAACTGCCATGTAAAGCGTCGTGATTATATCATACTTTGTTCTGTGATCCTCGTTGCAATTGGAGAGCCGCAGTGATGCTTAGAATGAATGGTTGTACGTTAGTACAATCTTCCACCACCAGGGCGGCGCTGGTGTCGCTAATGTATTGAGATAGGGCAAACTTCTCGTGCTCCGCGCCGCTCTTGTTTAGCGAGTTGAAGAAAACCAACATCAGCATCGTTTTTCTGGGTCCGCAGGGCAAAAGAAAATCAAAGGGCTGTTTTGAATCTCTTGACTAGTGACACACCCTAATGTTGAGCATGTGGAGCGGCAGACAAGAGGATTGTCAGCTTGGGCAGCTGTGTCAGACATTAGTCAGTCCCGCCAGTGAACCTGACCACGTGACCGGGGCCGGAGCCGGACTGCACCCCTCTCAGCTCACCTGTGTCTGTCCCTGACGAGTGAACCTGACCACGTGACCGGGGCCGGAGCCGGACTGCACCCCTCTCAGCTCACCTGTGTCTGTCCCTGACGAGTGAACCTGACCACGTGACCGGGGTCGGAGCCGGACCCTCTCAGCTCACCTGTGTCTGTCCCTGACGAGTGAGCGTCTTCTGCTCTGATCTCCCTCCGGCAGCGCCCGCTGCCGACGCCGGGCGGGTCACACCGCCCCGGCCGCCCCCGCCCCCACCCCGGGGCGACACACCGGAGTGGGTCCTGCCAACGACGCCGACCGGCGCGGCGGTGCGACCTCCCCGGGGCCGGGCCGCCGTCCGCGCCCGGGTCGGCTTCGGCGCAGCCTCCGACGCCGTCTCCGCCGCCTGACCAGCAGCCTGCTGCTGCTGCTGCAGCGCCGGCGGGGGCGGCGGCGGCGGCGACCGGGTCGGCTTGGCAGCAGACTCATCTTCCTTCTCCTGTTCCGGCGGGGGCGGGGGCGGGGGCGGGGGCGGGGGCGGCAGGCTAGTGGCGTCACCAGGTGTCTCAGGTGACTGCAGAGCCGAGCGGAGAGCCTGTTCCAGGTACAGACCCATGGCGGCGTCCGGCTCCGCCCTCACACTGCCCGAGGAGACTGAGTCCGGCCTGGAGTGACGCTCCTCGAAGGCCAGCTGTTTGCGGCTGTGGTCCCCTATTAAACGTTTCTCGACCAGAGCGAGCGGCAGCTGTGGGGGTAGAGCGGGGGGGGGCAGTGTTGGATATTTCGTTTCATGACCTGGTCAAGGAGAGTAAAAATCCATAGGTGGAGAGAAGACAAAAATGTTAAAGGGAAATAATGACCTTTTTCCACAAAAATGGAGTTAGCACGTGAAATCGCCAGACGAGACCAAAATATATTGTAAATTCATCACATTTTGCATGAAAACTTTCCTACCGAAAGATATTTCAAGTTAAAGTTGATAAGCGTTCCACACTTTTAACGACCGGTACTTGCAAGTACTTTTGGTCCTCATCAAACTGCGGGCTTTTCCCGTATTGTTTTTTTTTACGCAATGGAGTGGAAAATATATTGTGCCTTCTGCTTGCTGTGATTATATGCCCGGCGATCTTCTAAAACTAACAGCGATTGGAAAAAGTGGCAATAAAATCGGAAGCTCATCGATGCACATCAACGGCGGCATAGTTAGTAGTTGCGACCCTCAATTTGTGAAAATCGATTCATTTGTTTTCAACATTAGGAGTATTGTATAATTTGTCTGTGGCTGTTATAACACTATGCTTTATATTATCATGAAAAATAATAATTTTTCCCCAAAAAACTAACAACAATGACACAAAACTGGCAATTAAATCGGAAGCTCATCGATGCACATCGACGGCGACCTATTTAGCGTCGGCGATTTGTTAAAGTCATTGTCATGCTTCTCGGCGCACTTAACCATTGTGGCGAGTTGTTCCTGATTAGTATACCCAAGTCCCGTAGTAGGCTTTGTTAATGACGTCACTGGTGCCATTCTTGTGTAGCATTGCAAAATATATCTGATTTTGAGTTGAAAGCTAATTAAAGACTTATTCAAATTATTGTTAAGTTTTAATTTTCTTGTTAATCATTATTAAAGGTATTTTATCACTGTATTTCATAGTAGTTGACACTTCAGAAACTTGTGACGTAATAATATTGTATCCAATATGCATTTCCCTCACCTTTTGCTATTGTGGCGCAGTGCCGAGTGCTTTGCGAATACTAGCTTGCCTGGGGTTTAACTCATTCAGCCCTTATTTTATTCGAGTTGGTATAGTTTCATGTTGTTGTTATTCATGACTTATACTGATAGTCAGTCATGCATCACAGATGCTTCACGGATTGCTTCACGGATCAGAGCGCTGCTCGAACTCACGCTAGTAGCGCTTTCGTTCTTCATGGCAACCAGGCGTGAGCCAATGAAAAGCCAGAACGTATTCCCTTTCTGGCTTTTGATTGGCTGACGCCTGGTTGCCATGGAGAACGAAAGCGCTACTAGCGTGTGTCCGAGCAGCGCTCAGTTTGATCGGAAACGTCACAGAGCCTCCAAAAATGCCGCACTCGTTGTAAACAATGGTAGGGAAGGACGAATTTGTCAATGACCTTCATGAAGTACACAAGGTACTTGTTTTGTATTTTTTCCAAACTTACAACTTTGAATTTGGGAATAATTTTATTTAATTCTTAAATTTAAATAAAATAATTTTAAAACCATAACGGTAGCCTAAGAAATTGTTGCTAACAAAATCAAAAGGTCATTATTTCCCTTTAAGGAAATTCATATTTTCATTTTTTTGACAAATTATTTTACTTGGAAAGTAAAAATTCCTGATTTGTAATAGATGTTAAATCCTTGTGAAGAAAATGGAATTATATTTCCAACTACAATGTCGGAAACATCAGATGAAAAGAGGACAAATTTCCAGAAGAAAAACAAATGAAGAGTCCAAAATATTTGGACCCAAAAAGTCTAGAAAATGGCAAAAATTCAAAGGTGGGGGGGGGGGGGCGGAGACGGGTCAGGACACCGCGGTAGTCAGTGGGGGGGGGGGGTATGCAGGCGGAGACAGACACGTCAGATAGACACAGATACTAGGGATATATAGAGGTGGATATACATGAAGCAAAACCGATGAACGATATTAGTCAAGAAGTCTCCTCAGTCTCAGTATCTGACCTGAGTCAGACAAATTACTCGTGGAGCTCAGGGCTTGGTACGATTTGGTGATAAACATTGGTGAAATTTACATGAATTTCACGAGAGTAGAAATAACGTATATTTGAAATAATAATATAAACATTGAGATATGAGCAAATGCACACACAGCTGGGGCATTCCAGGACAGATCGACCAAAACAATCTCGAAATAACACCATATACCTCAGATTTCGATACAACTATGTCTTTGGGGTTATCTGGGCCGTAGATTCACACTGTGAAATTGTCAGCCCCGTCCTTCGAATAATGTTGGAGTTAGAGCCTCGGGCAACTTTGCAATAGCGTGCAAAGCTTTAATTTTCAGCGGGCAATATCTCCCATCTAAATCATGCGAGCCATACAAACCTATATATCATCAGAATCATCATGAACCATATATTAACTAATATGAAATAATCATTTTTTGAAAATGCAAAAAAAGGAATTTCAACACGTGATCTGAGGCAAAATCACGTGATTTTATAATGTGGCCATCTAAAATTCGTATTTTTTTCCATGCCAAAATCGACTTCGATACATAAAGCCCAGGCTACACTATGCGTGATTGTCAAGGAAATCACGCGCGTGTTCTCTGTGTTTGCAGAACTTCCTTGACGTCCGGTATCTGCCGGTCAAGCAAATCACGCAAAGAAATGGATAAACCACTGCATTTTTTAAATCGATAAACCACTGCATAAATATCTACCAGCTTCAACACAAGTTTCAACACTCACAATTTACTCAAACGCTTCTTCATTCATCTTCCGCCACGATACTCAGCACAAATTATTCAAGTTTAGGTCTAGTATAGACCACAATACGCGAAATCAAGTAAAATGATTAAAACCCTGCAACACGCACTCTCGGAAAACACGACAAGTTCAGAATTATTTTGAACTTTCCATCGTTCCGTCCGTGACGTGTCTGCGGAATATCCTTGACGTTTCATCCGGGATCTGCGCGATGTGCCAGTGTAGCTCACCCAATGCATTTACTATCAGCTGAACTTGCTCTGTCACGCAAATCCCGACAACACGGATAACACGCACGTGATTTTCAGGAAATCACGCATAGTATATCACGCCTGGGCTTTAGCCTTCGATGCTAAAAAATTGGAGAGAGGTTTTTCTCCAAATGTTGTATTTATAGTTTCGATTTGGAAAAAAAGTAATGGTCACCAGGACGTCTTAGGTAATAACTTTGCACGTAATTGTGCTAGAGCCCAATTCAACGGCAATATGCTCATCTCGTCGACCTGCTTCCAATGGTATATAACATGAGTACAGGAGTCGCTCTGTGACCTCAAGGTCACGTGACATGAGGTCATCCGGTGCAGTCCACATCAGATCGACCAA
The DNA here is from genome assembly GCA_036785665.1 of Chirona hameri. Taxonomy (NCBI): domain Eukaryota; kingdom Metazoa; phylum Arthropoda; class Thecostraca; order Balanomorpha; family Balanidae; genus Chirona; species Chirona hameri. Next base: position 83,140 of record JAXIVJ010002168.1, on the reverse strand, counting down.
GCCATAACACCCTACTTCTCATATTTCGACGAAACTGCGCGTCAGGCTTCTCTGTGCCGTAGATTCACGCTGTAAAATTTTCAGCTCCGTCTGTCGAATGGTTTTCGAGATATATCTTTTCGATGTCGCGAAAAGCTCTAACTGTCAGCGGGCGATTTCTCCCATATAAATAATTCGAATGATAGAAACCTATATATTATCGTCAGAATCGCGGTTGACCACAAATTAATGTAATGTATTTTTTGTGTGGAAAATTCGAATATTTTTATTTTATTTTACATATGACAAAGTCAGGCCACGTGATTTCGTAATGTTTTCAGTTAAAAATCGTGATTTTTTGGGTGGAATAGGAAGGTGCAGGCCCTTCGAATCACGTGACACATATTCCACTCAGTGATCAAGATCACGGGATAACATAATTAATTATTTCGCCGATAGAAGCGTCTGTGGATTCTCAAGATCAAATTTTATGATCCTTATTTCCAGACCGATAATGCTATAAAAGTAGCTAAAAGTGTCTTCTAGGGATTATTTGCCAAATTTGCCAACTAAAAATACTATTTTCAACAAATCATCTATTGCATAATCAAGCCAGGTCATTTGGGAAATCAATCTCAGGTCACGTGACCTTGAGGTCATGGGGCGACCTGCAGGAGCCATGTTATGCATCATTGAATGCAGCTTCACCAGACAAATATAACGTTGTTGAGTTAAGCTTTCTAGCACAATTACGTGCAAAGTTATTACCGAAGACGTGCTCGTGACCATGATATTTCTAAATAAAAATATAAATACAATATTTAGAGAAAAACTATCTCAAATTGTGTTACCATCGAAATCGTCGCTCGCTTATATATTAAAGTCCATTCTGGCATGGACAAATATGAATGTTAAATGGCCACCTTATAAAATCACGTGATCTCACCTGATATCACATGTTAAAATTCCACAATTTCGAAATTTCAAAAAAATGATTATATCATATTAATCTATGGTTTCAGACGATTTTGATGATATATATTTATAACTCGCATGATTTAGATGGGAGACATTGCCCTTGGAAAATTAGAGTTTTGCACAGGGGCGTAGGCAGGATTTCTCCCAGGGGGGGGGGACAAATAGGATCAGAGGGGCCCTCGTAGCCAAGAGGGGCCCACATAATTAAAACAGTACAGTATGTTGGATTTTGTAAAACAATGACAAATAACTTTCGACAACGAAAAAATATAGATTTGTTTTGGGGGGAGTCAAAAACTCGAAATTTCTAAATTCCCTGATAGCCATTTTCAACATAATGTCATTTCCTTTCTTTCTGCGTTTTTATTTGCAATTTGCTTCAAAACTCGATTTTCTACGATTTTTCAAACATGTATTGCTTTGCCATTAAAAATGGCATGACATGACGTGATTAAAACGTCATTATCTCCCAAAGTACTCCACCATTTGCATTGAAATATTGTTATAATACGTAGAATTGATGCAGCCATAAGGTACTGAAAGGTTGACGTCGATATTGATAATTGTTTTCAAGTTATTGAGAAAATCATGGAGGGGGGGGGATTCCGCCCCCGCCATTAAGATCTCGAAAATCACGCAACGTAGCGACAAGCGGAAAACGGCGTTAGATAGCTCGAGACGAGCTCTATCGAAGGTAGGTGCCTTATTTTAAGGTCAGGTCAATATTGAGGTCACTAAAGGTCATCAAAGGTCAGATTTTCCCGTTTTAGGAATTCGCTCCAGAAACCCCCAAATATATCAGGAACTATGATAGCTAGGATCAAACGGAAAAAAGCAACCGAATGCTCTTGAAAATGCAATCCCCATTTGTGGCCTCAAATTTGAGCTCAAATCAATATTCTAGGCTCCAGAGGTCATCAAATGTTTTTTATGTTTTTGGCACAGTTGTTCACAAATAACTTTTTACCTAATGAACATACGGCACTATTTTGTTATGCCATAGTGTGTGTCTCGTCAAGGCGCTTCTAATTCAAAATCGTAGAAGGATTAATTCAAAATGGTAGAGGAATTAACATGTTTACATGTCTTTCAGTTTTCAGAATTCGAAGATTTCCACTGGGGGAGGAAAGTACAGGCCAACGTGTTTATCCGGATGTGCCCAGACGAGATCTTTGGCTCCTCTGCAGGTCGACGCTGTGGATATTGGTTCGGAAGATAACCAGGGGCGACCCCCCCCCCCCCCCCCGCCAAGGGCGTTCGGCTGAGACCCCAGCCAATGCCGGGTTAACACTCGTACATTGTCAAAGCCTTGTACTCCTCTCAGACGTTACTAGCATACACTGAAAAGCAATGACAACTTTGACTGGTCTTCCTTCGAGAGCCTCACCGGCGCTCGACCGGCAGACCACCTCTACCACCACAGGACCCTCTAAAGGACAGCAGAGGCCATCTGCAGATCGACAGGGCCCCTAAAGGCTGGAAAAGAGCCCTCTACATGCTGTCAGGGTCATATAAAGGACGGCAGAGGGCCCTCTACAGATCAGCAGGGCCCTCTAAAGGCCAGCAGAGGGCCCTCTACAGATAGGCTGGGACACTCTGCAGATCGACAGGGTCATAAAGCCTGGAAGAGGGCCTTATACAGGTCGACAGGGCCCTCCAAATGCCGGCAGAGGCCTTCTACAGATTGGCAGGTCGATAAACAGATCGGCAAGGCCCTCTAAAGGCCGGCAGAGGGTCCTCTCCAGATCGGCAGGGTCCCTCTACAGATCGGCAGGGCCTTATAAAGGCCGGCAGAGGGCCTTCTACAACCGACAGGGGCCCTCTAAATGCTGGCAGGGGCCATCTGCAGATCGGCAGTGCCCTTTAAAAGCTGGTAGAGGGCCCTCTCCAGTCTCCACACTGACTGGGGCCCTTTTGTACGTGTTTACATATACATGCCTTTAACAGACAAGCAAGTGCTTGTATTTATTCGTGTTACGATTGTGTTAAGTTCGCGTTCGTTCTTCTTTTATGCAACGTAAGGCGTTTTGCGGGCGTCTGACACCATCCAAAACACTGGGGCCTTCGGTCCCAGGGGCCCTCGCGCGGTCGCCAGAGGGGCCCGCCTGGCCTCCAGGGGGGGGGGGGGGGGCATGGCTCCCTTGCCCCCCTTGCCTTCGCCCTTGGTTTTGCATGACATTAGAAATTGCCGCCTGAGGCTGAAACTGGAAAACCATTCGACGGACGAAGCTGAAAATTTCACAGCGTGAATCTACGGCCCAGATAACCCCCGACACGTAGTTTTATCGAAATATGAGATGTAGGGTGTTATGGCTTGGTCGATCTGTCATGGAATGCCCCAGCTGTCTACAAACTTTATAATCAACTTTTCTTGACAACTTTTAACTCAATTTTTTATGTAATTCCCACCAGTAATTCACAATCACACATTTGCTGTCTATTCACTAAGCAGCATCAGACACGGAAGCTATATTCCAACTCCACGCAGCCATTGACTCACTTTGCCAGGTGACGTCTTCCTGATCTCCCAGGCGACGGAGGCGGGACGCTGCGGTTTAGGTGTGTGGTCATACTCCCACTTTATCTTCAGCCACTCGATTAAATTACGGAAATCCTGGGTGCACCTCTCCAGGATCATGATCGTCTCCTGAAAACAGGACGCGAGCGTAGGCAGCACGGTTAGAAAATAATGCATCAGATATAAAATAATGTCTCAAGCGACATAAAGAAGCATATATCTTATTCACATCTAAACTGAATACAAATGTGAAGGTAAAAATTAACCAAAAACACAAACCACCTAAACCAGCTCAAATACGTCCTGATGACATTCGCTCCTTCCTAACTACGTCAGGCCGAGCCCATCTCCCCGTATTCTGTACATCGAGCCACCCCCACCCGCCACCCCGCCCCACGGCGCTCACCTTACACTTCAGCACGCTGTCGTCCGTCTCGCACGTCTGGTAGATCTCACCCCGCCACCCCGCCCCACGGCGCTCACCTTACACTCCAGCACGCTGTCGTCCGTCTCACACGTCTGGTAGCTCTCACCCCGCCACCCCGCCCCACGGCGCTCACCTTACACTCCAGCACGCTGACGTCCGTCTCGCACGTCTGGTAGCTCTCACCCCGCCACCCCGCCCCACGGCGCTCACCTTACACTCCAGCACGCTGACGTCCGTCTCGCACGTCTGGTAGCTCTCACCCCGCCACCCCGCCCCACGGCGCTCACCTTACACTCCAGCACGCTGTCGTCCGTCTCGCACGTCTGGTAGATTTCACCCCGCCACCCCGCCCCACGGCGCTCACCTTACACTCCAGCACGCTGTCGTCCGTCTCACACGTCTGGTAGATCTCACCCCGCCACCCCGCCCCACGGCGCTCACCTTACACTCCAGCACGCTGTCGTCCGTCTCGCACGTCTGGTAGATCTCACCCCACCCCACGGCGCTCACCTTACACTCCAGCACGCTGTCGTCCGTCTCGCACGTCTGGTAGATCTCACCCCGCCACCCCGCCCCACGGCGCTCACCTTGCACTCCAGCACGCTGTCGTCCGTCTCGCACGTCTGGTAGATCTCGTTCTGTGAATGACGCTCACCTTACACTCCAGCACGCTGTCGTCCGTCTCGCACGTCTGGTAGATCTCGTTCTGTGAATGACGCTCACCTTGCACTCCAGCACGCTGTCGTCCGTCTCGCACGTCTGGTAGATCTCGTTCTGTGAATGACGCTCACCTTACACTCCAGCACGCTGTCGTCCGTCTCGCACGTCTGGTAGATCTCGTTCTGTGAATGACGCTCACCTTACACTCCAGCACGCTGTCGTCCGTCTCGCACGTCTGGTAGATCTCACCCCGCCACCCCGCCCCACGGCGCTCACCTTACACTCCAGCACGCTGTCGTCCGTCTCGCACGTCTGGTAGATCTCACCCCGCCACCCCACCACCCCGCCCCTCACCTTACACTCCAGCACGCTGTCGTCCGTCTCGCACGTCTGGTAGCTCTCACCCCGCCACCCCGCCCCACGGCGCTCACCTTACACTCCAGCACGCTGTCGTCCGTCTCGCACGTCTGGTAGATCCCACCCCGCCACCCCCCCCCCCCCACACACGGCCCTCACCTTACACTCCAGCACGCTGACGTCCGTCTCGCACGTCTGGTAGATCCCACCCCGCCACCCCGCCCCACGGCGCTCACCTTACACTCCAGCACGCTGTCGTCCGTCTCGCACGTCTGGTAGATCTCACCCCGCCACCCCGCCCCACGGCGCTCACCTTACACTCCAGCACGCTGTCGTCCGTCTCACACGTCTGGTAGATCTCACCCCGCCACCCCGCCCCACGGCGCTCACCTTACACTCCAGCACGCTGACGTCCGTCTCGCACGTCTGGTAGCTCTCACCCCGCCACCCCGCCCCACGGCGCTCACCTTACACTCCAGCACGCTGTCGTCCGTCTCGCACGTCTGGTAGATCTCGTTCTGTGAATGACGCTCACCTTGCACTCCAGCACGCTGTCGTCCGTCTCGCACGTCTGGTAGATCTCGTCCACGGCACGGCGCAGGTTCTCAAACAGGAACGTCCAGTAGCGGGCGTGCAGGTCCTTGGCCGAGCCGCGCCCGGCAGAGACGGACCGGGCGCGGCCCCGCTTTCGGGCGGCGCTGGCGGCGGCGGCGCGCGCCGGCGGCCGCTCCCCCTGTGGTCCGGGCCGGCCGGCACGCGGTGAGGCGGCCGGCTGGCGGCGGGCTGAGCGCATCACTGTGGACCGGAGGGGGAGAGGGGGGGAGCGGAGACGAGGGGAGGTGTCGGTACGTGGAGGAGTCGGCCGGTGGTGGGAAGATAATGGGAAAACGTAGACGAAATGGAGGATGTCTATTGTCATATGTTATTGTGAACGGCAAACCGAAACCAACCACAGTCTCTAGCTTGCAACTGATTCGGCATGGGTCAGGACGGCGTGTTCGTATATTTGAGGCTGCAAGACGCCTGACTATCCGAAGCTGAGTTATCTCACATAAGGGCGAGGTGTATTTCTACAACAGTTCACAATTGTATAGATGTCCGATCACCTCGAATCAATTTAATTGCATTTTGCACTCAGTCAACTTGTATTAACAATCCCTCTACTTGCAAGCGCTTCTGCGCCGGCAGATACAACCCAGCGGATTGTGAGAGAACAAGTCAGCCAGTACCGCCCGACCAACGACATCCTACCTGAGCTGGGACTTTTGTTGTCCACCAGCACGTTGAAGACGAGCAGGTTTCTGGCGGCGCGTCCCTCCTCCTGCACGAGCACGCGCACATCGGATGATGGCGCCGCCGGCTCTGCCGAGGCCGGTGCCGCCTCCGCCGGAGCGGCCGCCGGGGTCGGCTGGCTCGCCATGGCTGCCACAGACAGCAGACAGTCACAGACAGCAGACAGTCACAGACAGCAGACAGTCACAGACAGCAGACAGTCACAGACAGCAGACAGTCACAGACAGCAGACAGTCACAGACAGCAGACAGCAGACAGCAGACAGTCACAGACATCAGACAGTCACAGACAGCAGACAGTCACAGACAGTAGACAGTCACAGACAGCAGACAGTCACATACAGCAGACAGTCACAGACAACAGACAGTCACAGACAACAGACAGTCACAGACAACAGACAGTCACAGCCAACAGACAGTCACAGACAACAGACAGCAGACAGTCACAGACAACAGACAGTCACAGACAGCAGACAGTCACAGACAATAGACAGTCACAGACAGCAGACAGTCACAGACAGCAGACAGTCACAGACAGCAGACAGTCACAGACAGCAGACAGTCACAGACAGAAGACAGTCACAGACAGCAGACAGTCACAGACAAAAGACAGTCACACACAACAGACAGTCACAGACAGCAGACAGTCACAGACAGCAGACAGTCACAGACAACAGACAGTCACAGACAGCAGACAGTCACAGACAGCAGACAGTCACAGACAGCAGACAGTCACAGACAGCAGACAGTCACAGACAGCAGACAGTCACAGACAGCAGACAGTCACAGACAGCAGACAGTCACAGACAGCAGACAGTCACAGACAGCAGACAGTCACAGACAGCAGACAGTCACAGACAGCAGACAGTCACAGACAGCAGACAGTCACAGACAGCAGACAGTCACAGACAGCAGACAGTCACAGACAGCAGACAGTCACAGACAACAGACAGTCACAGACAGCAGACAGTCACAGACAGCAGACAGTCACAGACAGCAGACAGTCACAGACAACAGACAGTCACAGACAACAGACAGTTACAGACAACAGACAGTCACAGACAGCAGACAGTCACAGACAGCAGACAGTCACAGACAGCAGACAGTCACAGACAGCAGACAGTCACAGACAACAGACAGTCACAGACAACAGACAGTCACAGACAACAGACAGTCACAGACAACAGACAGTCACAGACAACAGACAGCAGACAGTCACAGACAACAGACAGTCCCAGACAGCAGACAGTCACAGACAATAGACAGTCACAGACAGCAGACAGTCCCAGACAACAGACAGTCACAGACAGCAGACAGTCACAGACAACAGACAGTCACAGACAACAGACAGCAGACAGTCACAGACAACAGACAGTCACAGACAACAGACAGTCACAGACAGCAGACAGTCACAGACAACAGACAGTCACAGACAGCAGACAGTCACAGACAGCAGACAGTCACATACAGCAGACAGTCACATACAGCAGACAGTCACAGACAGCAGACAGTCACAGACAGCAGACAGTCACATACAGCAAACAGTCACAGACAGCAGACAGTCACAGACAGCAGACAGTCAGACAGCAGACAGTCACAGACAGCAGACAGTCACAGACAGCAGACAGTCACAGACAGCAGACAGTCACAGACAGCAGACAGTCACAGACAGCAGACAGTCACAGACAGCAGACAGTCACAGACAGCAGACAGTCACAGACAGCAGACAGTCACAGACAGCAGACAGTCACAGACAGCAAACAGTCACAGACAGCAGACAGTCACAGACAGCAGACAGTCACAGACAGCAGACAGTCACAGACAGCAGACAGTCACAGACAGCAGACAGTCACAGACAGCAGACAATCACAGACAGAAGACAGTCACAGACAGCAGACAGTCACAGACAACAGACAGTCACAGACAGTCACAGACAGCAGACAGTCACAGACAACCAACAGTGACAAACAGCCGACAGTGATGTGGTAGTGGATTGGTGTTTCAGGGCGCTGGTCAAGTTATATGGCGACCAAATGTTGCCAATTCTTGCCAACACTGACAACAACAACAAAAAAAACAGTGACAAATACCCAACAGTGACAAACAGTCAACAGTGACAGACAGATCAGAGCTTCTGACACTCTGCGTCAGCACCTGCAGTTACAGTCCAGAATCCAGATAGTAGCTGCATGTGACCGCAGCAACTGAACACAGCCGGGATAACTTCCAAAACAGATAGTTGTGTTGTATGGGCTATAGCTGTGTCTGTCAAATATCTTGCGAACTATGATAGCTAAGAGCAAATGTAAAAAGCAATTGACAGTTCTTGAAAAAAATGCAATTGCCACGGGCGCCCTCAAATTTAGCTCAGAAGAATAGTTAAGGATCCAGATCCCAGAGGTCATCTAAGGTCAAAGGGCTGTTTCTGGCAAAAAGTTTTGGCATTAATAACTTTGTAATAATAACTTTGTAATTAATAACTTTTTGTCTAATAAAGATGGAACAATGGTTCTAACGCCATCGTATTTGTCTCGTCAATGCGCTTCGAACCATATCCATTGCGATTTGTTTATGAAAATTCGAGCTCCGGTCAAAGTTATCAAGGGACATATCAATGGCAACCCAGGTAGGTCAAGTTGGTGTTGCACATTGTCAGAAACATCTCAATGTGATAAACACAGTGCCATTGGTCCATGTCTTTATTTGTCTAATGTGTCTATCTTTCTAATAATTATGTCTGTGTATTCTCTGAAAAGGAAGCATTTGCAGATTTCCCCCCGACATATATAATGGGGAGGTCATGTAATCGACCTGACCTTGGGCATAGGTATACACAAGGGGGGGGGGGCAAATGGGACAATCCCCCTAAAGGTCTGTAGGCGCCCCTTTGGTAAAAAAATGAATGATTTTTGTCTTCTTTTTTGAGAAAAATGGTGAAAATATGCCCTTTTAAAAATATAGTGGGCCAAATCTGGTGAGTTTTTTGGTGGGGGGTACTTTATGCCCCCTGAGCAAAAACTGCCCCCTCCTGGAGTGAATCCTGTGTACGGTACTGACCTTGGGTCACTGATGTACAAATCCCAGATGCACAAATTGTATTGTAGGTTATGGGCAAATTAATTGCTATAATTAAAAACTGGTTGATCAGAAACTGTGGCTGTGGCACAACTGCAAACTTTTTGGAGGTGGGGTCACTTGACTTGACCAAACATTAACCAAGGTCAACAATTTCACACAATGTGGGTAATTGATGGCTGAACAACTGTACACAAATTGGTGGTGCTGCTGCAAATCCCCCCCCCAAAAAAAAAACTTAGGGAGCATGCCCCCTGACATGGAGTGGGTTAAAATATGACATATTGTGACAACATAAATTAACAGCAAATTGTTTTCACAGTGACATTTTGTATTGCATTTCCTCATGAGTCGCATCAATATCGTGAGAGTTCAGATTCGGGCACATATAGGAGCCGTCAGACGCCAACATCGCACAGCTGACAGCATCCCAGCACGACAGAATTGACAGGCTGAACGATCTGTACCCAATCTAGCAAAGACAGCATAACGATATCAGACAGCTCATACTAGTGTGTACCCCAACATCTCACTTCCATCAGCGATCATCCGATACACCAGAATCATCTGATACACCAGAATCATCTGATACACCAGAATCATCTGATACACCAGAATCATCTGATACACCAGAATCATCTGATACACCAGAACCATCTGATACACCAGAATCATCTGATACACCAGAATCATCTGATACACCAGAATCATCTGATACACCAGAATCATCTGATACACCAGAATCATCTGATACACCAGAAACATCTGATACACCAGAATCATCTGATACACCAGAATCATCTGATACACCAGAATCATCTGATACACCAGAATCATCTGATACACCAGAATCATCTGATACACCAGAATCATCTGATACACCAGAACCATCTGATACACCAGAATCATCTGATACACCTGAACCATCTGATACACCTGAACCACCCGATACACCAGAATCACCTGATACACCAGAATCATCTGATACACCAAAATCATCTGATACACCAGAATCATCCGATACACCAGATTACAGCCTTGGAATTTGGGCCATTTTCTGGACTTTTTGGGTCCAAAGGATTTTGCTCTCTTCCGATATTTGTTCAGGAAATTTGCTCTCTTTTTGCCTGATCTTACCGACATTGTAGTTAAAATATAATTCAATTTTCCTCACAAGGATTTAATATCTATTACAAATCAGGATTTTTTAACTTTCCAAGTAAAATATATATTTTTTAAATCTTAATTTGCCTGACAATACAATTTTACTCTCCACCCATGGATTTTTACTCTCCGGGACCAGGTCATGAAATGAAAAATCCAACACTGCACCAGAACCATCTGATACACCAGAATTATTTGATACACCAGAATCATCTGATACACCAGAATCATCTGATACACCAGAACCATCTGATACACCAGAACCATCTGATACACCAGAACCCTCCAATACACCAGAAGCATCTGATATACCAGAATCATCTGATAAACCATAATCATCTGATACACCAGAATCATCTGATACACCAGAACCGTCTGATACACCAGAACCCTCCAATACACCAGAAGCATCTGATATACCAGAATCATCTGATACACCAGAATCATCTGATACACCAGAATCATCCAATACACCAGAACCCTCCAATACACCAGAAGCATCTGATACACCAGAAGCATCTGATACACCAGAACCATCTGATACACCAGAATCATCCAATACACCAGAACCCTCCAATACACCAGAAGCATCTGATATACCAGAATCATCTGATACACCATAATCATCTGATACACCAGAACAACCCTAAAATGATGTGCTATATATCCTACTTGACAGCGGACTGACAGTTGGCACTGCAGGTCACCAACTGGCAACTTAACAGCAGAATTACCTAAGAATTGTCTCTGCAATATCTTGGGAGTCAAAGCCGATACATGTCATCAAAGCACAAGCATGAAGCAACTGAAGGACAAAGTTGAACAGGGAGCTAGGATTAGTTTTGAGTAGGATTAGGGCAGAGTGGAACAATTATTAATTTAAAACTATAAAAGGACCATAATTAGTGGAAAATTCAATTCTCCACCAAAATTTTCCAATTATAGGACACGGAAGTTGAAGTTATCAGGTTTTGGCAAGTTCAGAGTAAAGGTTGTTTGAAGTGCACATCCTCTTCTGTGGTGTATGGGGGAAAATGTACATATTTCTGTATCTCTGTATACCCTTCCTTGGTTATTGCGGTTTAGTTTGTGGACCAAGCACCATATCCTCTTCATCTTGGGACCAAAGCGCCTAAGTAGAACTCTCACCCTGTTCCAAGGGATATCGGGGCTCGTTCTATCAGCTGGATCAGAATCAGAATCAGAATCAGATATATTCTGAACATATCCAGAAAACTGGCTATTCTATGTTCGGTCACAGAATACATGATATACAACACTATACAGTATATACTTATCATGAAACATCACACGTTTTCTCATATTGTGACACCCTAACAACAGTCATTGCCATCTGTAGACCATATTACTACCACACCCTAGTTATCAGACTTGTGGTAGGGCGGGGTGTACTGTTTGTTCCAGTTCTGTAGGGCCCTATAACCGAAAGACCGGCGCTGCAGTTCGGTTCTTATCAGCGGTAGCTGTAAGAGCGGTGCCGCTGCTGAGCGTGTTACGCAGTCTGTCACCTGACATCGGTAGGTGAGTAGGTTAGCTAAGGCAGGCGGGGCATATTCCCTGCTCATAAGTCTGTTCAGTAGCGTGACATCGCAGGTCTGGATCATACTTTCAACAGACGGCCAGCCCAGCTCGGTCAGCGCTGCGGTGACGTGGTCGTACTTCTTCAGGTTCGTAACAATACGCACCGCGAAATGTACGACCTTTTGAAGCCGATCTCGCTGTTTGGCACACGCTCCTCCCCAGACGCAAGCACAATACCTCATCAATGGGAAGACCAGCGTCTCAATAAGAAAAGCCCTGAGGTCACGAGGTAATTTGGAGCGTATCTTGGCCATGCCAACCAGAACATTGTTACAACGCTGTACAACCATGGATATATGGTGCTCCCATGTCAGTACAGGGTCTAGTACGACGCCAAGTACTTTAATCTTAGTAGCACCGTCCAAGACATGGTCGCTGAAACGGATGGTAAAATCTTGGGTCTTCCTTCTTCGCGTTTTGAACAGAAGGAACTCCGTTTTTGAGGGATTGATTTTCAAACTATTCTGCGTGAACCAGGTGAGAGCAGTATCCAAGGTGCTTTCAATCCTGGCCTTAAGAGCGTCAACGTTCTTGGGTTCGTCTGAATCAATAAACTGGGCATCGTCAGCGTACAAAACTACCTTACCACCAGTGATGTGTGATGTAAAGTCGTTTGTGAACATAACGAAAAGCACTGGTCCCAGCACCGAACCCTGAACAACACCGTGTGTCACAGGCATCGGTACAGATGAACAGCCCCGAAGTCTGGGAGCAACCCGATAACCAGTCCTCGAACCAGTGCCTATCAATACCATACCATCCTAGTTTTTCTAAGAGCATGTCATGTCGTACGCTATCAAAAGCCTTGGAAGTATCAGCTGTCACCAGCGTGGCTATACGACCTTCATCAATCTGGCGAGTTACATAGGTGATTGTGTCCAACATAGCAAGTTCTGTCGAGTGACCCTGACGGAAGCCGTATTGGTGTTGGCACAATATATGATTATCGTGCAAAAATGTCTCCAGTTGGGTACAAACGATGCGCTCACATAGTTTTCCTAATACGGACACAATACATATAGGCCTGTAGTTGCTAGGTTCCTTGCGATCCCCCGACTTGAAAGTAGGCACTATAGTCGCTGTTTTCCACTTTGCTGGTACCCGACCAGTAGTCAGAGAGCTGTTGACTACACTGAGTAGGTGCGGTCTGACTGCTGGAAATGTCATTCTCAACATCTGCATGGTGACCCCATCGTCACCGGACACGTGAGAACTGCCCATCCGTTGCAGCGCCGAAGACAGCTCAGGCAGTGTTGCAGGAACTATGTGAAACGCGTTCGCACATACCCTTGGTGGTTGTGGTCCTAGTGTCTCCCCGACGCTCACAGCGGCAGCGAGTGCTTCAGCTATGGCGGGGCCAACCGAAGCAAAATGCGTGTTGAGTTTGTTGGCCCATGCGTCAGCCTCTTCAGGCGAATCGTCATCAGTTTTTATGAATTTCTTGTCTGTAATGAAGTAGCGTCTGATGTTTGGTCATGTGGCTCGTCGATTCTTTTGAAATGTCTCCTTCATGTACGAGGAACAGGCTTTGTACATTGCGCTCTTTACAGCGTTTCTGCACTGTCTGAACCACTCTCTTGTGTCTGCACTTGGGTTATCATCTCTTAACTTCCATGCATGGTCTCGCTCTTTCATTTTAGCTCTGAGGTCTTCATTGTTGGTGAGCCACGGACAGGGCGGATGACGAACACGGATGCGTTTGACCGGCATGTGTCTGTCGATGTTTCTGTTCCAGATTTCCAGAAACTTGTTGAGCTACTCTGTCGGACATGCAGATTCATAAACAGGTGTCCAATCGTCCATAATCATGTCAAGCCTGAGCGCAGAGCGCAGTCTGCCTAGTTGACCTGAGTGATTTCTTTAGGCCGTCTCCGCACCCGGGCTCCCTTGACCCGAGCTGTGATGAGGTCATGGTCACTTAAATTACATGTGATCACCTCAGCGTCTGTGGTCAGATCAGGTGTATTTGTAATGAAATGATCTAGAAGCGTCGGCGTCTGGCTAGGGTGAGTCAGCGACTTTATCAGCTGTGTCAAGCTATAATCTTTCAGCAGCTGACAGAAGATTCCTACCCCAGGCTTGTGAGTATCCAGCAAGTCGAAATTGGTGTCACCGAGCAGGAACATCGGTTTACCCTTGGTGAGTACCTGTGTCAGCTGGCGACTGAGGTCTTGCAATGAAGGCGTGATGGCAGCGCAGGGTGGCTGGTAAACCATGCAGACGATGATCGGCTGCCGACTCACAACCTGAACCCAAAGACAGTCGATGTTGGAGGTTGCAGACCTGATGGAAACTCTCTCAACTGTAAGTGAGTCTCGATAAATGATGCAGACTCCAACTCCCCTACATAAAACATTTAGTTTAATCTTCTTCCTGTCACATCTTAACAATGAGTAGCCTGGAAAGATCAAGAAATTGTCACCGACGTCAGGTGTCAGCCATGTTTCTCCTACGCACAAAACGTCACTCCATATATACTGGATAGATTTCTGGACGTAGTTTGATATGGGGGCAGGGACGACTTTTGCAGAGGCCCGCCGAAGGATTTGAACCCCGGTCCCGGGCACAGAAAGGAAGTGAAGTATCTTTAATCTTACCACTGTGTGCCAGGATAATCTTGGGATATCCAAGGTCTGTATAAATGGGGAATCTATCTGCTGCTAACTTGACGCCGGTCTCTCCCCAGGTGGTTATTGCACCCTGGTTATTGCGGTGTAGGGTGCACCTACTGTTTACTTTTTAATTTTTTGTATTGGCCTTCACCCGAGGCAGGGGGTGGCACCGCTTGAGCGTTGTATAGGTTGCTTCGTCGGTGCTTCACAATATGTGGTTTGACGTCACTGGCGGCAGAGCGCTGCACCAATCAAATTGCGAGATTTCAGCTAGCAATAGCGCTAGAACAGTGTTGGTGGCGTGTTGCGGGCTGAGGCCTGTTCACGGGGTCTGCGGCCGCCGCGGCTCCCGCGGCCAAAAGCGCGGGCTTAATCGTCAGCCAATCACGAAAGAGCAGATCCGGGAGGAGAGACTCTCCGTTCTGCGGCTCCTGCGGTTGATCGGGAGCAGCCGCAAAAGAACTTCGACATAAATGGCGCGCGTCTGACAAAGGTTGCGCACTGTTTTGTTGATATCGCAGCTCACTGGCGGTTGTTTGACCAAAAATGACAACTCGTAGTGACGATCGTAGTGATTCATGTAGTTGAGTGGTTTTTAAAAACATTGAGGGTTTTCATGAAATTGCCTATTCGTTGCGAACGCTACGCGCGTCATTTATTGGACGCCATCAGCGGCCGCAAAAGTGTTCAAAGTTGTTCAAATTAAGCTCCGTCTCCTGGCCGCGGGAGCCGCGGCGGCCGCAGACCCGTGAACAGGCCTCGAGTTTCGATGGGTGACGTTCGTCAAATTAGCAGCATCAGATATCACACTGGCAGTGTGACATTCCGAAGTGTCTCGATTTAGGCCAAATTTTGCATACAGGGCCTACTCGATGCGCTGATTCCGAAAATATGCCTCTATAGGGTGGTATTTTTTGTCGTTTACGAGTTACAGCCATGCGCTTGAGCGCGGTGCCGACGAAGGAGCCGGGCACCGCCAGTGACGTCATCCGGAGGTAACGAGTTCAAGGTAATATGGCTCGTGTCCTTACCTGGTTATAGGGCCTTGAACCTGTTCCTGCAGGGAGGCCTGTTCACGCAGGGTAATAGAACAACGGGTAGAACAGTGATGAATGTAACGCCCAAATGAATTAGACAATATATAATTTGTATCGTAATTGTTTTGTTTATTATAAATTCAAGGTATTGTTTGCTATCAATAAGTTGTATTTCCATAAATTATATCTTTATTTATTGAATTAAACGCCAGCAAATATACGAAGTAGTAGTCAAAGTAGTGTATTTGCAGTACATGTAGTAGCATTCGGAAACTGTCATATTAAATTATACAAGGTAGTAGTCGAAGTAGTGTATATTTGAGTAATGTAGTAGCATTTGGAAGCGGTCAGCGGTCGTTATGACATTTTTTAACCCCCAAGCTCATTTAACTCCTTTACGCCCGTAATATCGAAAAACGATAAATAATAACGTTGTAGCTAAGGCCCGTAGATATCTGTTCCAGCAGTCGGATTTAAAATATGTACCATAGATTACGAGCCAGCCTCGTCTGAAAATCATCGATTTAACATTGGAACCCTATGGTGTAGTAGGTTTTTAACGCCCAAACGCCTGAGTGCTGTCAACTGTTACTGGTGGGGTATTCACGGCCGCCTGCGGTTCGGCGGTTTCCAGGTTAGTTATAGTTATCTTGGTTTCCAATTGGTGACGCACTCGCCACGCACACGTGAGTTGTGATTGTTGTGGGTTGATCTCGCCGTGGATATTTTTTTTGTAGCATTGAAATCATTTGAATTATATGATTTAAAGGTCAGTTCGTGATTCGAAATGTTATTCTGTTGGAGAGCCGGACTGGAGAAAAAAAACACTAAAAAGTGACTCAATTTACATTGACATGGACACATTTGTCTGGTGTCTGGCCAGACTGCAAAGTATGGCATTTTCGACGAGATCTCGTCGGTGCGGGCCCGTCCTGGCTGGTGCGGATTTGGTGCGGATTTGGTGTGGTGCGGTGCGGATTCCTGCGGTGCGGTGCGGATTTCCGCGGTGCGGTGCGGTGTGGTGCGGATTTGGTGAAGTGTGGTGTGGACTGGTAATGGTGCGGTACCTACTACCTATGCTGTGCTGCGGCAACAGTCGCCAGTCTGCACCGCCATGCACTAAAGATGTATCTAAAATCACCGTGTTTTTTATTAGCACTGCTGTCACACAACTGATTGTATTTGCCAATAGAATTTAGAGGTTTATGGAAGACAAAAACTCATTTCTAGATTGTTCTACAAAATGTCTCATTATATGGGAAAATGTCTCATATTTAACGTAAAAGTATTTAAAACATTTCCGAAAATCTCTCGTTCATTATCTGATATGTAAATGTTGGCCGAAAATACAAATTGGCCGTAAATTGCGAGATGATTACCATTACGGCGAGATCTTTTGTGATGTGGGTGGTGTGCTTCAACTTTGGAGGCTCTGTTTCACTTCGGCGCCCTTTTCACTGGCTTTGCAGCGCATTGTCTGGATAATTTTAATGGGTTGGTGACGGTATCCGGACATATTTTCGTCGCGCATTTCTTCGTCGCGCATTTTTTCGTCCGCTGATTTTCGTCTGCAGTTTTTCGCCCGCACATAATTTCGCGGCGCATTTTTTCGTCTCGCATTTCTTCGTTTCAGCAATTTTTCGTCCATCATTTCTTCGAATCCACAAACCTTCGTCTGCGCAAATATTCATTTCGCAGATCTTCGTCAGCGCTAATCTTCGTCTCGCATTTCTTCGTTCGCAAATCTTCATCTCGCATTTTTTCGTCCACAAATATTCGTCTGCGCAAATTCGCGCAATTCTTCGTCTACGCAACTTTTCGTCAACACAACCTTTCGTCTACGTAACTTTTCGTCTTTGTGAGGTATCCGGACATATTTTCGTCTCGCATTTTATCGGCCGCAATTCTTCGTCTCGCATTTTTCTTTTCCGCAAATGTTCTGCCGGCATTTCGTCGAGTTATCAAAACAAATCATCGCGGTCGCGGAATTTTCCGTCCGCAAATCATCGTCCTGTATTTCTTCGTCTGCAAATTTTCATCCGCAACTTTTCGCCTGCCCATTGCTTTCACAAATTTGTATTTGCACTATTCGTTGTCAGCAACGTTGCTGACAACGTTGCTGCAAAGAGACGAAAAGTTGCGTAGAATAAAAATTACGTAGACGAAAAGTTGCGTAGACGAAGAATTGCGCAGACGAATATTTGTGGACGAAGAAAAGCAACGTTGATGACAAAAGAATAGTGAACATGAAAATTTGTGAAAGCAATGGGCAGGCGAAAAGTTGCGGACGAAAATTTTCAGACGAAGAAATCCAAGACGATGATTTCGGACGGAAAATTCCGCGACCGCGACGATTTGTTTTGAGGATTCGACGAAATGCCGGCAGAACATTTGCAGAAAAAAAATGCGAAACGAAGAATTGCGGACGACAAATTCGGGACGAAAATATGTCCGGATACCTCACAGACGAAAAGTAGCGTAGACGAAAAGTTGCGCAGACGAATACTTGTGGACGATGAAATGCGAGACGAAGATTTGCGAACGAAGAAATGCGAGACGAAGATAAGCGCTGACGAAGGTCTGCGAAATTAATATTTGCGCAGACGAAGTTTTGCAGATTCGAAGAAATGCGGGACGAAAAATTGCGGACACGAAGAAATGCGAGACGAAAAAATGCGCCCCGAAATTATGCGCGGACGAAAAACGGCAGACGAAAATCAGCGGACGAAGAAATGCGGGACGAAAATCGGTCACGAAATCGTTGGTAGCTGGTGTGGATTTCTGGCTGGTCTGGTGCAAGGCTATGTAAACCAGGTAGACCGCTCCGGCCGAAAAAGTGGCGACAACTCTTAATTTAGTTGCAACGACCCCACAGCTGCTGTGACGCGGATGAGGGTCTCGCGGCCGGCCGGCCGGTCGCCTACGTAGGGTTAACGCGTAGACCCCTCCCGCTTTTTTGTCGCTTAGTTCCTTTGTTTGTCGGGTGATTTTTAAACTTAAGATGTCTATCTACCACAAATTAAGTGTTGTATTGGGTGCCGTTGCGAAAATTGCAATCCGACCCAAACTTTTTAAGTTATTGGCCGGAACAGTTTGCTGCCCGGTGATTCCGGCCGCCGCGTACTCCCCCCGTTTTTTCCCGCTTGGTTCCTACGTTTACCGGCCGATTGTTACACTTAAGATGTCTATATACCACAAATTAAGCGATGTATTGGATAACTTTGGGAAAATCGCAATGCAACCCAATTTTTTTTAAGTTATGGGCCGGCAAATTCCACTGACCGGCGATTCCGGCCGGACCGCCGTACGTAAAACGCCAACGCGCACGTTCCTCCGGTGTGTGTCGCCTGATTTCTTCATTTGCCGACCTATTGTTACAATTAAGATAACAATCTGTCACAAATTGAACGATGTACCTTATTCCGTTGAGAAAATTGTCATCGGACTCAAACTATTCACATTTTGGGCCGGCAAAGTTAACCGTCCTTTGGCTCACGATCGCAGACCGGACAGCCACCACATACAATACTCAAACAGTGATAACACTCAAATAGTCTGAATTTAAATCATGCGGCCCATATTATGGCTAAGGAAAAATTGCACTAGGCTTACCTGATAAATAAAACAAAGTTGCTGATATAACAGTTGACAATTTGCGATGATAACGTCTGACAGCTCTTGGCAAAGGCCAAAGCATACCCACAAAATAGATATTCTCATCTTTTTTGACGAGTTTCATGAAAATCTGATTAGATAAGTCGATTGTCAAATACATTCAAGCAATTCAAAGTAACTGTTTAAAATTACACTTCCCGCCCGCGTCTCCGCACCACACCATCCCGCCCTCTCACCGTGTCTCCAGCCGACGCCGGCCCACCAGGCGCCGCCATTGGCGGATTCACAACGTTGGTGGTGGGGGTAGGGGAACTTTTTTTGGGGGGGGATTCCAAAAAGTCCCACACAATTCTGAAAACTCATCGGATTTCGCTTGCTTATGCATTGATAGCTGATTTAAAACAAACTTTCCTTAGTAAAAGTTGCTTGGATTTTGTTCTATATCAGGAAATGTGTCAATTTTGCGCCGATTTCAGGTTTGTCGGGGGGAGGGGCATGGCCGCCATACCCTCCCCCATCCCCCTGGATCCGCTAGTGGGTGCCGCGGCGAGACGCAATGTGTTTTTGCCTATGGAGACCAGTGCAGAAAATCCGAGATCTTTGGTCACAGCTCAGTCACGGCCACGGCATGAGCTGGCAAGTCACAGCTTTAGTCACGGCGCTGCAATGCTAACCCTATGGCGCTGGCCTCGCCAGTCACAGCTTCAGTCACGGCCGTGACCAGGTCTGGTCCCAGCGCTGGGACGCTGGGACCAGAATTCTGCAACTCTAGTTGGCTGGCAACGCACGCGCCAGGGCGCTGTACGTGGCAGGAGCTCTCCCGCCCCGTGCGGTCTCTAAATAGTAAATACGTCGCGTTACATCGCATCAGAATTAATTGACCTTTCACATATACATTTGTATAACTCTCAACGTTTTCTCAAACTAGGAAAAATCCTCGAAAAGCTCCTAGACACCCATGCCCTCCGCACGGCGCCATGCAATTAACGTTACGTAAGCAAATGATGTTCGGCTATTCTGACCCTCATCCTCGT
The DNA here is from genome assembly GCA_036785665.1 of Chirona hameri. Lineage (NCBI taxonomy): Eukaryota > Metazoa > Arthropoda > Thecostraca > Balanomorpha > Balanidae > Chirona > Chirona hameri. The sequence goes on along the minus strand of JAXIVJ010002168.1, from coordinate 62,790 downwards.
CATCAGCCGTCGACCAATGAGCGTGGAGAGTGTCAGACGCTGATTGGCCAAAAAGCTGTTGGCAGCAAAACCTGGCTCATGAGCAGATGCGTGAACAAGACCAAGCTGCGGACGTTGCTAATATTTGTCGCCCTTTTTCCCCACGTTAAATAGTCGGAGCGGACCCCCCTGGTCTGGTGCGAACTGATGCGCATTTCTCGCCTGCGTGGTGCTTGTTGGTGCGGATTTCTGGCCTACGTGGTGCGGGCTGGTGCGGATTTTCGCTATGGGCTGGTGCGCCTCGTCCACTCCTGTGCCATACTTTGCAGTCTGGGTGTCTGGTGCGACATGATGCATGGGGCTTGCAAAGTTTCAGAGAATGTCCTCTTGTAGGTCCACCAGTGTGCAATGTGAACATCTCTGTTGCGATTACGTCCACCCCACCATGTAACATCTGGTACACGTGAATCATGTCACTGCGTCTTCACTGATAATAGAGGGATGGAAGTTTCAGGAGACAGTCTCATTTGGTACTCATGGTGACAGAGCTGGCAACCAGACAGATGGCTCTTCTCTGCACCCTTTCTACTGCTCTTTGATCCGCTCTATTAAACGGTCCCCACACGAGGTTCCCATATTCAAGATTAGGACGCACAAGGGATTTTAACAGCAGATGAAGAGTTGCTTTGTTTATCAGTGCACATGATTGACAAATCACTGCTAACACCCAGATTGTCTTAGCTGTCGCCGCCACCGCTTGCTGCCAAAACTTCAGGATAGAGTCAATATGAACACCAAGGTCCCTTTCCACTGGTGTGCTTTCAAGCTGGTTACCTCATGTGGAACGAGAGTGCACAGTTGGCTGATCCTACATGCATGAGCTTACATTTTCCCTTGTTGAAGGGCATCTGCCAGGAAGCGGACCACTCCACCAGCGCATCAAGGTTTGCCTGCATGGCTGCTGCATCACTTTCAGTGGATACACCAGAAAACAATTTGGCGTCATCAGCAAACAATTTGACTGGACAGCAAACTACCTCTGGCAAATCATTTACATAAAGTAGGAACAGCAGCGGGCCAAGGACAGACCCTTGTGGTACCCCACTCACTACTGGTACCAGGTTTGAATGACATCTACTGAGAGTAACCTGCTGCCTCCTCTCACTAAGAAACAACGCAATCCAGGACAGCTGCTTTCCAGAAACCCTGTAGCTGCCTAACTTGCACAACAGTCTTCTAGGAGGGACAGCATCAAAGGCCCTATGAAAGTTGAGGTATACCACATCAACTGGTGTGGTCTCCTCCAGCATCCTGCTCCAGGCATCAATGGTCACCAATAAGTGAGTGCTGCAGGAGCGCCTAGGACGGAAACCGTGTTGGTCCTCAGATAGGAGGCTGTGGATGGTGAGATGGTCCATCAGCTCGTCTCAGATGAGGGATTCCAGTACCTTACAGGACACTGAGGTCAAGCTAATAGGGTGGTAGTTCCCTGGGTTTTGTTGTCGCCCTTCTTGTAAATGGGCACCACCTTGCCCTGCTTCCAGACTAGGTAATGCCTCAGTGTCCATCGACCTACAGTACAGCAGCGCAAGAGGATGAGCAAGTGTGTGGCCAAGCTCTTGCAACACCTGTGGATGAACATCATCCGGTCCCGGGGCACTGGTGGGTTTCAGCGCACATAGTTTGCTCTCAACAGCCTGGCTGGAGATGGGTACATCAGTCAGCTGTGGACCAGTGTGGTGGTTTGCGAGCTCAGGCATGACACTAGTGTTCTCTGTGGTGACACCCCTGCAAAGAAGTAGTTTAAGATAGCAGCCTTGGCCTGATCCTGGCTCTCAAATGTACCTGAACTGTAACAGTTCAGGTAGTAGCAGTTCCAACTCATCTCCAATATTAAGGTGAATCCAAAAGCCTTCTGGAAGTATTCAAACAGTAGGCTCAAGGTGAAACCCAGAATAGGCGATCTCTGCAACTGTTGCGGAGATCACCTATTCTGGGTTTCACCTTGAGCCTACTGTTTGAATACTTCCAGAAGGCTTTTGGATTCACCTTAATATTGGAGATGAGTTGGGATTGAAAATCCTTTCTCAGCTGTCTAGTCAAGCCCCTGAGCCTATTCCTGCAGAGTTTAAATCTGGCCAAGTCAACTGTGTCCTGTGAACATGTGTATGCGGACCAAAGTAAGTACTTCTTCCTCTTGAGTTGAAGTGCCCGACTAGTCATGTAAAGGTTCTTGCAAGCATGAGAGCTTCTAGACCTGGGGATACATTCAGTCAAGAGGGAGAACAGAGTATCCCTGAACCACTGGTAACCTGTGTCTACTTCCAGCACAGACAAGCAGTCCCAATTGAACTCACTAATCCTTCTATCTAACTCCTGAAAGTTGGCCCTGTTAAAGTTCCACTTCAAGTTCTCAGGCCTGGCCATCATGCTGTAACAGGCTAAATTACATTTTAGCAGCACATGGTTGCTCTTTCCCAATCCTGGGCAATAGTCTAAGCTAGTTACCATTCCCTCTTCTTGGTTAGTATCAAATCCGGTAGACTTGGTCTAACACCATCTCTAAACCTGGTTGGCTCAAGGACATGCTGAAGAAGAAATGTGTCCTGGACAGTAGAGAAACTTATGAGTGTAATGAGATTCAGGTGCTCTGCAAAGGTTGTTTCTCCAGTCAATTTGTGGCAAATTAAAATCGCCAGCAATGAGCAGATGTGTAGGGTTGAAAGCACTTACAGTCTGCAGCAAGTGAGATAAGTCATTGATACTCTGGTGCGGGTCTCCTGAGGGGCTACAGTAGATGCATCCAGCATTTTTGTATCTGGGGAATTTAGTTTTTTAGTTTATCATCATTCAGCATTATTAATTAGTATATCAGTATTTATTTTTGACCTACCATCAGGCTATTTTTGTACTCTTTGTTTGCGAAGATATGTACTCCACCAACAAACAAAAAAAGTAGAATTCCCACCCTGCTTGTACCTATTAAATCGCGGCGGCCTAAGATGCCCGGCCGCGACAGTGACGCCAGCCCCACCGTTACCAACAGGTCTACACCATTAAATCAGATTGAGTAGTAAATAGGCCTACGCCATTAAGTATACCCTCCCAATGACGTCATCAAGCCGGCTGCACTGCCCACCACTTGTTCAGGCTCGTCACACTACCTACGGTGTTGTGTATAGAAGTGTGACGCCTGCCCTACCAATACCGACTGCTTGCAGGGGCGGATCTAGGATTCTTCCGAGGGGGGCAGCTGACCAAGGAGCAGCATTTTCGCTGTCAATGGGGGCGCCATGGGCCTACAGGGGCGCCAAAGGTTAATTACCTTTTGGCCGGACCGGTTTGACAGCTCGCCCGGTGCCAGCCGATACTTGGCGGAATCTGCACCGCTCCGTCCTGGTCTGACCCACACAGGCCGATTGGGGAATAAAAATGCCCATGTGCGGCGAGGCTGTGATGGACATATACGCAGACCTAGAATGTCAAGTTAGCGACGATATCTGTGATGACCAGTTTTAATAAAACCATAGGTCTGTGAAGCGTCGCTAAGTGTCCAATTGATAGAACACTGCACGGGCTAACTTTAAGACGAATATTTGTATCTCAAGTTGACCGATACCGTCGTCACAGATGTCTCAAAAATGTCTATCCGTCGTGTCGCTTGCGACGATTGAGAAATTTGTATTGCGCCAAAAAATAAAGTGTCGATATTTTGACCTGATCTCAAGGTCAATGTCAAATTTAAACACGTAGCCAGTCAGATGCTCTATTCGTTACACATCTGGCGATGATTCATAGACCTAAGGTGTTAAATACTGTCGTCGCAGATATCGTCGATATAAACCCGCCCGGGTGTGTTTGTGGAGCGTGAAGGACGGAGCGGCGTGATTCAAACATCAGTGCGAGGCCCACTCCATTTGTCTGCTTTTTTCGTGTAGAATCATCAGGTGGACGTCTGCATTCGCAATTTCGGGGTTCTGCATAGCACATGACACGTGGCATGATTAAGCAAGACATACACGTAAAAGCGCCTGGTGCCAGCGCGGTTCGAACCCACCACCAATCTACGAATACGCTAAGAGTAGACAGCTATACCGACTGAGCTATTTGGGCTGATGTGATGAACACTGTTATTCAGTCTCCAATTTTGGATATCTGCCAGCTCAGGACAGGCGACCTCTTGACCCTCGAGACAGACGGCCCTGACCACCACCCGAGTCTCGGCGCATTTCATTCCGACAACGCCCCGCACTCCCTCCCTCCCGCTCCCTCCCCAGGTCACGCACCTGCCAGACAGCCACAATAGTAAAACCTACGATGGGGAAACCAACTTGTTGTGCCTATCGCAACCGTAGCGCCACGTGGTGACAAGGGAAGATCATTATGAGACCGACTGTACTTGCGGTCCCTCCAGACCTATCGAGCCCCAGCTGGCCACCAGAGGTTTTCGCCGGGCCCGATCGTGGCCGGTTTCATTGCCCATATTCGGTCAGTCATGGAGTTTGGTAGTGTGATATGGGGTGGCGCAGCAAAGACTCATATTTTGAGACTGGAACGAATCCAGCACAAATTCCTCATGTGGCTGGCCACACACTCGAGCAACCCATTCACGTCTCTTGACTATGCTGCTTTATTAGTTCATTTTGGCGTCTTACGCACTGGTCAGCGACTTGTGCTTAATGACCTGAACTACCTGCACAATGTGTTTTCGGGTCGGATTGATTCCGGCGAAATTCTTGCAATGTTTTCGCTCGCTGTGCCAACAAGAACCCGCTCGCGTCCGGTGCTGCACGCTCCTGTAGCCAGGGTAGACACAATTAAGAATGGAATGTTTTGTCGCTTGCCACGATCCGTGAGCCAGCTCTGTGAGAAGCTGCTCTCCGCTGATTTGTTCGGGGCAAAACTAGCCTTTAAAAGGCAGGCGAATGTGTGTGTGGCTAGCATGTGATTGATGTATTGGCTCTCGTTTTATATTGCGACTCTGTATTTATATTTGTTTAGAGCTAATTAGGAAATGTTATATGACTCCGTCCGTAATTGGGTCCGCCTGTTGACGGTTTGAACAGAATAGAGAATATACAAATATATATCTATCAACATAGTTAATAGGCATTGTCATTCAAGCTTACAATCATAACATGTTAGTTGTTACATTGTGATGTTGTAATCGCTATATTTTGAAAAATGTACCTATCTTTTTCAGAACGATGGCATCACCTGGGCTAATGTCCCCAAGTATTCTCAGGCGATCAGACTCAGCAAAGAAGAGTTTGTCTGTAAAGTTTGAAGATTCTGTTCCCTTTGATTTGAAGAGTGTACTTCAAGAGTCCGATCAGGGCAATACTGGTCCCTATGATGAGCTTTGTCAAGAAATAGCAAAGGGTGTAATGCAGGTAAGGTAAAACTTCAAGTGAAATCAAGTGCTAGTAGTTCCTGGTACATTCAGGGTAACTTTAGCCATCAGTGTAACTTTAACCAAATGGAAGATTGTAATTGAAGTTAATATTGTGCACGCTCTGTTTCAAAGCAAAGTATATGAACCTCACTTCTGTAATTTACAAGTTCCTAGGATCAAGTTTTGGCTGGCCGAAAATTATTTTGAAAATTAGAAATAGTATGTTTTTACTTTTAAATAACGCTTATTTCATGGTACCCCTGGCCAAGAATTCATGGCCCCTGAACCCCTGGTCCCATGGTACTTCGGTGAAGCCCATAGAGCGTCCACCGTTACTCACCGTTACATAGTACTCAGTTGTACACTATTTATTTGTTCCCCTAGACTGTAGCTACGGCTAAAGGTGGAGACTGGAGAGGGGTGGCTAAAGTTGACACCAGGGTAACCCGGGGGGATCGCCATGATGACCGGTTGATTGTAGGTATCGGGTTTGGGATTCGATTTTCGATTCGATTTTAGACCCGGCAGTCACTGGGGTATTTCCTGAAAACACGACTCACGGGGGGGGGTCTTTTTTAGCCCCCCCCCCTAGTATCTTCAGAACCAATTATCGTAGCGGGACGCGCAAGGCGGCATTCGAAAGCGCTCAATGATCTAAAAATAACGCACACTTAAACATTTCAAATTAAGGTCACATGTCAGGTCACGGTCAAGTCAAACGTCAAAATCGAGGTATTTGAGTTTATGGACCTTACTTGCCATCCATAGCCTTCGATTGCGCTCATGATCACCCAAAGTGCTGGCAAAGGTATGATACACATCCCACATGAGCTAAAGTGAGATTGTTGGAAAAGATTCAGGTCACAAAAGGTCACTATACAAAAATATCTACGAAAGTCATGCAGCACATGTTCTATGGATGCTTCTACGCGTGTAATTCGATAGTGATAGTCATTTTACCACCTGAATTAATTTACGTGAAGTTAATGTCAAGTTTCAGGTCACGTTCAGGTCACTGAAGGTCAAAATTTGAAATTGATAAATCTAAATGAAAAAGGCATGTTTCTACATCAGTTTGGTCTCAGAAATACAGTGCTGGCATGTATGTGTCTGTATCTGGTCAATACAAGCCAATAAAACGCAATTTCAAAATATGACTTCATAATTTACCCATACTTTATATGCTATAAGTCAGTCATAAAAGATATCATTTTGAAATTTGGTATGGTAGTTGCCCATATGTGGTTATCTGACATATATTCTGTTCTTTAATATCTTTTAAAAAAAATATTTTGTGGGCATTAAAAAACAAAACAAAATTGGGGTAAAAAAAATACAATTTCGAAATTTCGAGATAGTTGGTTTGCAGCCCTTGCAATTTTCTACCTTTTAGTGTTTTTTGTATTGCATTTTGCTTCAAATGTGGTATTTGTACGGCCTGGCAAAGTTTAGCTGATTTGTGTGTCAAAATCGTGTGTAGTGCAGGGTTGGCAATTTACTTTTTTTTTGCTGGTATGCTGAGTACATTTTCTTGAAAAAAAATAGTACATAATTACAGGTTGTAGTATATTCATGGTATTAACGCGAGGGTGGGAATTTGACTTTTGCTGGTAGCGGAGTACATTTTCTCAGAAAAAAATAGTACATAATTACAAATAGGATTATATTCATGGCAGTTACATATTGGGCTGTATGGTAATAAAGGGCCCAAGAGACAATGATATGTGCCCTAACTAGTACACAGGCAGTAGCAGGGTACTAAGATTGCTTTGGAGCTGGAGTGCGGAGTGGAAAATTCTGCCTAAAATAAACATAAAGAACGCAAAATTCAGCAAAATAACATATGTACTCTGTTTTATTAATATCCAATTACCTGCTCACCAGAATTAGTTATTAGGTACCTATGCCAATTATTACCTTTCTTTCCCTACACAGGCTGTCCCCATTATTACATCCATTAATCAGTGATGGTTCCAATTATCCAATACATTTTAAAATAAGGAGTTGAAAATCCCAGTAAAACTCGGGAAAGAGAGCGGAAAAACAGTATCCATAGGGTGTCGTTTTCCACCCAAATTTACCAATGCTAGGACACTGGGCAGTAGTAAACTGAAGAAGTACTTTAGTACGTATGTGACTAGAAAACCTGTATTTTTAACCTTCGGTGACCAACAAGCCACTAACCTGTTACAAGACGAAAAATTGAAATGCCTGGAACACGGTGTGGTACGAACAAAATACTCGAGGCCAAGGCTTGAGGCCCAAATAATCACGGTCATGAAATTGAAATATGTTAATGGCGCATCATAGTCGCAAAACACGAGAGAGCGCGCGGAGCCAAGACTTGCGGTGTAATAGTGTTGTCCTCACGAAATGTGCCCGGTGTGGACACGGACCAATCAGCGTTGAGCTCGAGTTGAGAGTTGCCGAGAAGCAACTGAGAAGTGCGCTGAGTATATCCTTATACGGTGTTATACGACCTCTTTCACGTAGCGGATGCTCTTGAATTTCAGTTTTTTTTTATAAGGCCGAACATTTTTCATTCATATTTAGTTAATTTAGACTCTAACGAGCCCGATTGATAGATATATCGGACATAAAGCTTCGCCGGTATGCACCTGGTGGCCTGGTGTTCTAGACACTGAGTACAAGGATTCTCATTAGCTATTTACGCCTAAAAACGGCGGTCGTCTTAACAAAAACAAAATGGTACCATTGGCATCAGGAAGGCAAGCACTTTCTTTTCATACCATTTAATTGATCATTTAACCTTTTAAAAGAATGATCATTTGCATAGTACTTGTTCTCAACGAACACCAGGTACCATGAGCTTTTCCAGCAAGGGAAAACGGTACTTGGTACACAAGGTATTCGTCGAGGAAAGTACTCAGCAGCGCAATCTTGTGCTCATCTCTTTTGAAGGAAGATAAGAGACATTTTCGGCGCAGGACGTCTCGTGGTACGCTATTTTGATTTGTGTAGTGCTGTGTCTACGGCGGTGTGTGATTATTGAGTCAGATTAGTAGGTGCTTAGTTTCTTGTTTGTTTTTGTTTTTTATATTTTTAACACCACTGACTGACGCTTTTCGAGATAAGCAACATGTACTCTGCCCTAAGGAAGAGCTGTGTTTTAACTTTGGCCCTACACCTACTCGCATGGTTCAGTATTTGCTAATGAGTTGTCTGGATTAACCCATAATTTGTGATCAGTTTGTTCTCAGACAGAAGACTGCATCATACATCATGTTTATATTTAAAACATAAATATGTTCATTTGAAACATGCATTGGAATAACACAATGTAGGCACTGACATTTCATCTTGCTGACCAAAGGTTTCAGTTTAGAGACACTTGGTTCCAGGGCCTATTTTAACATGTTAACTGGGGGGATGCCCCCCCCCCCCCCCAGTGACCCGTCTTCCCCCCCCCCCCAGTCAAGAAATGTTGTCCACCCTGATTTCAGTATTTCCATGTCATTTTTCGCTTCATAGGTATTCAATTAAAATAAAATATGTTTACCTGGTGATAAATGATAAATGTACATTTGCATGTGTGGCGACGTTCCTGATCCAACCACAACTCCCCACTCCCCCACTCTGCCGCCAATGTGTGATGTTCGAAGGATATTGAAATTCAAGATACTCCAGAAATAATGTGAAAATACTTATTTTGGCTGGGAAATACTAAAACGTAGGAATATCATGACATTTGCATTGGATCCAATGCAAATGTCATGATATTCCTACGTTTTAGTATTTCCTATCCAAAATAAGTATTTTCACATTATTTCTGGAGTATCTTGAATTTCAATATCCTTTGAACATCACACATTGGCGGCAGAGTGGGGGAGGGGGTGGGGGGTTGGATCAGGAACGTCGCCACACAATTTGGAGTGGGTGGGGGCAACTGCTGAGCCGATTGTGGTCAAATTTGGAGTGTGGTTAGGGATCTCTCAGCCGCCACATTATCACAAGTCAGGGGTGTTTCTGCACGTGCGCACGTGTGCACCACGTATTTGTATCTCAGAAACTACTTCCCTGATCGAGTTGAAATTCACCATACATTTTCTTTCCGTTCGCTCGTTCATCGCCAACTACGGCGCCTTACTGGTTCGGTAAAAAAGTTATGGAAGAAAAATGACGTATGACCTCAGGGTGAATAGATTTTACCTCGTGGAGGTCACAGGATACAAATACCACATGGATCTTTGCATTGGCGGATCCAGAACGGGTGGTGGGGGGGGAGGGGAATTCCAAAAAGTCTCACACAATTATGAAAACGCATCGGATTTGGCTTGCGTATGCATTGATAGCTGATTTAACCCGCGCCGTGCCGGGGGGAGGGGGGGGGGGCGTTTAGACGCCCCCCCTCCCTCAGGTTTTTCAAGGATAGCGGAAAAACGGCGGCGAGCAGCGCCACCGTTGTTAGCATAGCTGTTCAGGCATCAATTGTCCACATTATTTTAAAAAATACCTCGGGTCATCTCAGGTCAGGTCACCAGACCAGGTCACGTGACCCCAGTTCCAAAACAAAAAGCTTGTGGTCACACCATAGCCACAGTTTTTGGCCGATCGACATCGTACTTACAGAATTTCATAAGGTCCTAGGTACATACAATTCGTTTATCTCGGATGTTTGATATCAGTGACCTAAGGTCGGGTCAATTTCGTGACCTACCCATTATAAGTCAATGGGGAAATATTCAAATGCTTCCTATTCTGAGGATACGCACGATATCAGCCCAATTCCTTCTAGATCATGTTATCATAGGACATTTTTGAAGAACCAGGTGCAATTTTCGTTCAGTGACCCCTACAGGGTCAGCCGAGGTCATCCGAGGTCACCTACACTTTTTTGTCAATAACTCTCAACAAAACAAAGATGGATAAGTGAAACTGCCACCAATGTGTTTGTCTCGTCGAGGCACGTCTCCCAATGTCAAACATGACCTAATTGGGTCATCACTTGACCTTGACCTGAGGTCAAATATCTAAGTTGACCTAACCTGGTCACCATGAACATGATTCGAAGCGCCCTGACGAGACAAACACGATGACGTCAAAATTTGTTCCTTATATTCAGGTAAAAAGTAATTTGTGAAAACTCTTTTGCTAAAAAATAGTTTTTTTACATTTGATGAGCTCTGGAGCCTAGGATATTGATCTGAGCTGAAATCCGAGGACACGTGGCGATCTGTGTCGATTGAATGTTTCGAGCTTTCCATTGCTTTTTTCCGTTTGTTCCTAGCTAGCATAGTTCCTGTGATAGCTGGAGGTTTCTGGAGCGAAGTCCTAAAAATGGAAAATTTGAACTTTGATGACCTCTGGTGACCTCAATATTGACCTGTTAAGAAAATGGCGAAATAGATTCAAAATACTTTTGGACAAGCTTCGAACGATGCTTTCGGGCTTGGTGTACGTCCCATAGGAGCCGAGTTCGAGGGGGGGCGTCGAAACGCCCCCCCCCCCCCTCCTTTGATCTCGAAAACCACGCAACGTAACGACAAGCAGAACACGGTGTTAGATAGGTCGAGACAAGCTCTATCGAAAGTATATCGGTATTTTTTTTAGGTCAGGTCAATATTGAGGTCACCAGAGGTGATTAAGGGTCAGATTTTACAGTTTTAGGACTTCGCTCCAGAAATCTCCAGATATCACATGAACTATGATAGCTAGGAACAAACGGAAAAGTAATGGCAAGCTCATGACAAATTCAATCGCCAGGGTGTCCTCAGATTTTAGCTCAGGTCAATAGTTTAGGCTCCAGAGGTCATCAAATGTCAAACAAGTTATTTTTTGGCAAAACTGTTTTTCACAAATAACTCTTTACCTAATAAAGATAAAGCATTACGTTTGACGCCATCATGTTTGTCTCGTCAAGGCGCATTTAGTCATGTTAATGTTGACTAGGTTAGGTAAACTGGAAAAATTGACCTCAGGTCAAGGTCAAGTGGTAACCTAATTAGGTCATGTTGCATATTGGGAGACGTATCTCGACGAGACAAACACATTGGTACCGTTTTTACTTCTCTATATTAATTATGTCGATAGTTATTGACAGTGTTGGCGGTCACGAAATTGACCTGACCTTCGGTCACCGATATACAAAAAATCCGAGATAAACAAATTGTAGGTATCTAACACCTTATCAAATCCTGCAAGATTGAAACCGATCGGCCTAAAGCTGTGGCTGCGGTACTACCGCAAACGTTTTGGAGGTTGGGTCATCACGTGACCTGGTCTGGTGACCTGACCTGAGATGACCCGAGATCAAGAATTTGACATAATGCGGGTAGTTCATTTCGAAACAGGTATGCAAAAAATGGTGGCGCGCAGCGCCGCCATTTTTGCGCTATCTGCGAAAACCGGAGGGGTGGGTGCATTTCGCCCACCCCTCCCTCCCCGTCCAGGGCGCGTGTTAAAGCTAACTTTCCTTAGTAAAAGTTGCTGAGATTTTCTTCTATATCAAGAAATGTGTCAATCTTGCACCGATTTCAGGCGGTTTGGGGGAGGGGGGCAATTGCTCATTTTGCCCAACCCTAGATGGATCTTTGTATTTTTCAAAAGATGCGGGACTCTGGTGAAAATTGGGCAAATTTAGCCATTTCCTGTGGATTTATATGCATTTTCATGTTTCCCCAATGACTTAATGACAATGACCCCAATGAGGTCACAAAATAGACTTCACCTTAGGTCACCGATATACAAATCATCCGAAATAGCAGAATTGTAGGTGTTTGTGACCTGATTAAATCCCGTGAGTATCTAACTGATCGGTCAAACAGTGTGCTGCAACGGCACGACCTCACATTTTTTGGAGGTGGGATCACTAGACTTGACTTAGTGACGTGACCTGAGGAGACCCGAGGTAAACAAATTAACAGGATTTTGGCAATTGATAGGCAAGCAGTTGTATCAAAAATGGCGGCGCGAAATGGCGTCGTTTTCCGCTATTTCTAAAACAAATATAAGTGGGGATGGCATCTGCCCCCACTGCCGGATCCAGGGGGCGGACATCAGGGGTAAATCACCCCACACACACACAATAATCTGGGGGGGGGGGGAGGCATGCAATACAAGTATCCCCCCCCCCCCTGCGCGTTCCCTGCACTGAACGTCAAAAACAATGATCTTAGGAGAAAACTACATGAAACCGGAAGTTTTTTTCTTCTCTCAAGTGATTGAGTTTTAAGTTTGTATGTATCCTTTGCTTTCCCGTTTTTTCTCAATAACTTTAAAACTGTGCTAGATATCAACGTGAAACTTGCAGTACATTATACTGCACCAATTGTGAAAGTTGAGACCTTCTCTTCTCACTAAATTTCAATGAAATTAATGTAGCATTTTGGGAGATAATAACGTTTTAATGAGGTCATGCCATGCCATTTTTGGTGGAAAAACAATAAATGTTGGACAAATCGTAAAATAGAGTTTCAAAACAAATTGCAAATACAAAACGTCAAAGAAAGGAAATGATATTTTCTTCCAAATGGCTGTTTCGGATTTTTTTTTTTTTGACCCAATTTTTTTTAATCGTAAAAATGTCCACAATATCTCTTCTTTTAATTCGAAAAGTGAATTTCTTAAGCTCGAATACCAAAATAAGGTGACCGGCCCAAATCCGCGGAATGAAAAAATGGGGGTACCTTTTTGCCACAAAAAGGTGCCCCAAAAATGAGGATACCTTTTTGCTCCCCCCCCCCCCCCCCCAGTGGTTTTCCCTTAAAATAGGCCCTGCTTGGTTCTTGGAGGTTGGAAATAGTTTTCTGCTTGATGTTGCTAAATTTGTTCTCATTGATGTCTGCTGTGCCTGGGAACGCAAATATTCATATGAGTTTGGCATGTTTCCTAATAATATTTATTGCCTATTCAAAGAGTACAAAAAAGTTAATTATTTCCAGTCATAATTACAGAGTACAAAATCTCCTGGTGCCCCTGTACACCAGCAAACAGCAACTTTTCCAACTCTGGTGTAGTGACGTCACTAAATTTACTATATCTCGAGAAAAAAGTCTGACGAAATTGCTTCACTTTTGCACAAAAGGTGTAAAAAAGATGCCCGGAAAAGTACTGAAAGTTTGGCATCGATGCCTGCATTAGTAGCCCCCCCCCCCCGTGACTCGCGGGTTAAAGGAAATGTTTCACCTTTCTGAAAGTTTTCAAATATACGCTGGTTGTAGTCGAAAATATGAAGTAAGTGCTGCTGAAAACAATGGTGGTATTTTTTCTTATTGAAAATTTACTTAACATTATACAAATTAAGTTTGTAAGTGTAGGACGATGACGTCATTATTGAGCTATAGAGAGCTACTGAGAAAACCTTTACGCTGCCAAAATATGGCACAATCGTTTCAGACAATTCTGGCGGCTTAAATACAAGCATTGTGGAACTGTGTCTTCTCCCGCACCGAACACAATTACGAGTGCGAGGCATTGCGATAGCTCAATATTTATTAAAACAAATATTCAATCCATAACTGAGACTTCAAACAACGCGAAAAACTTCAACTTGGACCGCAACCTATCGCGTTGGCCGTTGTTTACATCATACTCGGTAACTAGCCAAGATTCGAGAAATACAGGTCGTCTAACTTCCAGGACCAACACTCTTGAAGTGGCTGTCAGCCAATCAGCGGCGAGACTTGCATAGAATCCCTTTTGCAAATTATAAATTAAATTGCTTAAAATGGCTAAGTTTGGGGGAAATGACCTTAGTGTTTTCGACATCTCAATAACGGCCAAAGATAATGGCTATATCAGTTCAAACCCAATACAAAGGTGAAACATTCCCTTTAAATGCTGCCCCTTGGGTCGGAAATACGTTTTCTAATCCTTATTGTTTTATTTATTTTTATAGTTCAAAGCGCCTGCGTAATAAAGCACCACATTGTCGCATCGTACCAGCTAACAACCAGCTACAAACCAGCATCGTACCAGTTAAAAATGTGCAGCTTTAACACGTAACAAATGCAATACAAAATGACAGGCTCGCGGCCCGCGGGTCGCATACGCTTATCGATAACGCTGCCGATACTAATTTGAGTCATATCAATATCGTGCCGATACCTACGATGACTTGCTGATACCAATAGTCGATACCGACACCAAGTTTGTATAAAAAAAAGAATATCTAGTTATGAAATTTTGTCATCAGAGCATACTGATGCACTATATTTTAAAGTTTTGTGTATGCACGCATTTATTGGAAGGTTTTCCCTAGTTGAAGTTGATGGGAACATAAATATCATTGGTCATTGCCTGACAATCGCCAAGAAACCCGATCTGTAACGCGGAGTGGCTAAAATTAGCCGATTCCAGGTAACTTTAGCCACCTCAGACATTACAAAAATAACAATCTTAAATGAGCAGAATCTCAATTCTCAACACTGCAATCACCAAACAATAGCGCCAGTCTGTCCACCAATTTTGCATCCGACATATTTGTATTTGTGGCCTTAACAAAAACAGGGCACACCAAAATGTCCTGAAAGTATGCTAAAGTTACTCTGAATGACGGTAGGTGTCGATCGAATTATGTGTGTGGGTAAACTGTGTTAATGTTGATTCCTCCACTCATTCCTGCAGCTGGCTTCAATTTAGCTATCTGTTTTATTTGTGTCTCTCTATGCTGAAACGGAATAGATCGGTGGAAAATCGGTGCCAATAATGATACCTTTTGCTTTGTTCATAGTACTGTGTTGTTTGTGTTGCCATTGTGTTTGGCCTTCCACCACCATCATGTCATGGTGGGTATGGTGGGTAGGCCTGACTGTGTCTGTGTGTGTCAGAGTACCAAGCTCCCGTCGCTGTGCGTGTGTCGGGTGTGGCTGCCCGTCTCTGTGCGTGTGTCGGAGTGTGGCCGCCCGTCTCTGTGGCGGGTGTGGCTGCCCGTATCTGTGTCGGGTGTGGCTGCCAGTCTCTGTGTCGGGTGTGGCCGCCCGTCTCTGTGGCAGGTGTGGCCGCCCGTCTCTGTGTCGGGTGTGGCTGCCCGTCTCTGTATCGGGTGTTGCCGCCCGTCTCTGTGTCGGGTGTGGCCGCCCGTCTCTGTGTCGGGTGTGGCTGCCCGTCTCTGTGTCGGGTGTGGCCGCCCGTCTCTGTGTCGGGTGTGGCTGCCCGTCTCTGTGTCGGGTGTGGCCGCCCGTCTCTGTGTCGGGTGTGACCGCCCGTCTCTGTGTCGGGTGTGGCCGCCCGTCTCTGTGGCAGGTGTGGCCGCCGGTCTCTGTGGCGGGTGTGGCTGCCCGTATCTGTGTCGGGTGTGGCTGCCCGTATCTGTGTCGGGTGTGGCTGCCCGTCTCTGTGTCGGGTGTGGCCGCCCGTCTCTGTGGCGGGTGTGGCCGCCCGTCTCTGTGTCGGGTGTGGCTGCCCGTCTCTGTATCGGGTGTTGCCGCCCGTCTCTGTGCGTGTGTCGGAGTGTGGCGGCCCGTCTCTGTGTCGGGTGTGGCCGCCCGTCTCTGTGTCGGGTGTGGCCGCCCGTCTCTGTGTCAGGTGTGGCCGCCCGTCTCTGTGCGTGTTTCGGGTGTGGCCGCCCGTCTCTGTGTCGGGTGTGGCCGCCCGTCTCTGTGTCGGAGTGTGGCCGCCCGTCTCTGTGTCGGGTGTGGCCGCCCGTCTCTGTGTCGGGTGTGGCCGCCCGTCTCTGTGTCGGAGTGTGGCCGCCCGTCTCTGTGTCGGGTGTGGCCGCCCGTCTCTGTGTCGGGTGTGGCTGCCCGTCTCTGTGTCGGGTGTGGCCGCCCGTCTGCCTGCCCCGCCGGCAGCTGAGCCGCCCGTCTGTGAGTGTGTCGGGTGTGGCCGCCCGTCTGCCTGCCCCGCCGGCAGCTGAGCCGCCCGTCTGTGAGTGTGTCGGGTGTGGCCGCCCGTCTGCCTGCCCCGCCGGCAGCTGAGCCGCCCGTCTGTGAGTGTGTCGGGTGTGGCCGCCCGTCTGCCTGCCCCGCCGGCAGCTGAGCCGCCCGTCTGTGAGTGTGTCGGGTGTGGCCGCCCGTCTGCCTGCCCCGCCGGCAGCTGAGCCGCCCGTCTGTGAGTGTGTCGGGTGTGGCCGCCCGTCTGCCTGCCCCGCCGGCAGCTGAGCCGCCCGTCTGTGAGTGTGTCGGGTGTGGCCGCCCGTCTGCCTGCCCCGCCGGCAGCTGAGCCGCCCGTCTGTGAGTGTGTCGGGTGTGGCCGCCCGTCTGCCTGCCCCGCCGGCAGCTGAGCCGCCCGTCTGTGAGTGTGTCGGGTGTGGCCGCCCGTCTGCCTGCCCCGCCGGCAGCTGAGCCGCCCGTCTGTGAGTGTGTCGGGTGTGGCCGCCCGTCTGCCTGCCCCGCCGGCAGCTGAGCCGCCCGTCTGTGAGTGTGTCGGGTGTGGCCGCCCGTCTCTGTCCGTGTGTCGGGGTGTGACCGCCCGTCTGCCTGCCCCGCCGGCAGCTGAGCCGCCCGTCTGTGAGTGTGTCGGGTGTGGCCGCCCGTCTCTGTCCGTGTGTCGGGGTGTGACCGCCCGTCTGCCTGCCCCGCCGCCAGCTGAGCCGCCCGTCTGTGAGTGTGTCGGGTGTGGCCGCCCGTCTGCCTGCCCCGCCGGCAGCTGAGCCGCCCGTCTGTGAGTGTGTCGGGTGTGGCCGCCCGTCTGCCTGCCCCGCCGGCAGCTGAGCCGCCCGTCTGTGAGTGTGTCGGGTGTGGCCGCCCGTCTGCCTGCCCCGCCGGCAGCTGAGCCGCCCGTCTGTGAGTGTGTCGGGTGTGGCCGCCCGTCTGCCTGCCCCGCCGGCAGCTGAGCCGCCCGTCTGTGAGTGTGTCGGGTGTGGCCGCCCGTCTGCCTGCCCCGCCGGCAGCTGAGCCGCCCGTCTGTGAGTGTGTCGGGTGTGGCCGCCCGTCTGCCTGCCCCGCCGGCAGCTGAGCCGCCCGTCTGTGAGTGTGTCGGGTGTGGCCGCCCGTCTCTGTCCGTGTGTCGGGGTGTGACCGCCCGTCTGCCTGCCCCGCCGGCAGCTGAGCCGCCTCTCTGAGGTGCTGGAGCAGCTGCACCGGTGCGCCGGCGACCTGTGCAGCGAGCGCCACCTGAAGCTGCTCCGGGCCGTGCTGGCCTGCAGCTGGCACCACCTGCCGGCGCCGGCGCTGCGCCGCTACTTCGCGCTGGTCGTCCTGCTGGCCACCACGCAGCCCCACTCCGCCACAGACGCCATCAAGGTGCTGGTGCACGCGCTGCAGTTTGTGACGGAGCGGGACCCGCTGCGGGAGGAGCCGTTTGCCGGCCATCTGACGGAAGAAGAGCAGCGGATCCACACGCTAGCCGTGCAGTCACTGGCGGCGATCCTGCGGGTGATCCCGATGGCGCAGGACCCCCTGCTGCAGACCGTCCAGCAGCGCACGCCGTATCTGAAGAAGCCGGCGCGCACGCAGGCGGCCTTCTTCAGCAGCCTGCTGCGCCTGGGCGAGCTGCTGCCGGCCGCGCGGCTTCAGCTGCTGCGGCTGGTCTACCAGAGGCTTGTGGGTCTGGATCTGTTGTGCCCCCGGGAGCAGCTGGTCGCCTCGGGCGGCGGTGGCGGCGGCGGTGAGAGAGGCGAGGACAGCTCGCCGACATCAGACGAGGCGGTCGCGTTGGACGCCATCATGACGGTGACTCTGCAGCACATGCAGATGGTCTGCTACCCGGCCGGAGACGGCCAGCTGGACTGGCCCGCCGCCAAACAGCTCTACGCCGACCTCATCAAGGTGAGGCACCGCAGAGAGGGCAGTATTGGTAATCGACCGGATCATTGTGTACCCCGGAGAAAAGTGTTGTATCGATTTGGAAAATAACTGCACATACGTGATTGAGTGCATTGCTACGCATGCACGTTGCATTGCAATGTCGCTAAAAGTACAAATTCTTAACGTTTTGGTGAACTGTTGAGAGTTAAAATAAAGTTTAGCGAAAAGGTGAAACTGACAAAAGAAGTAAAAAGGTGAAACTCCTAATTGAAACTTTGAATGCTGCATCTTCTGGGATGACATCCAAATATGTACTGTCTGAACTAGACTGACTGTATAGCCACGTTTTGTCTGGCACTCGCAGTGCAGCTGGAGACCGACTTCACCGTATCCCGGTCCCCTCTCCATCAGGTGTTCGAGGACGTGGCGCTGCCGACGCCGAGTGCTGCGCACGCGCAGTTCCTGCTGTTTTGGCTGGCCGGCCGCCGGCTGACGCTGGCGGAGCACCTGGTCGACTGGCTCTGGCGACGCGTCGAGAACCCCCGGTCTGCCGCCGTACTGCGCCAGGTGGCTGCTCTGTACCTGGGGTCTTTCCTTGCCAGAGCCAAGGTTGTCAGTATCAGGTAGGTGGCAGGCACAGAGGGCGACTGTAGCGACTTCCGATGACCTCACTATTATTGTCTTCATGACTTGATTCGATCGTCCAGCTTTTACCCTTCGTGCAATGAAGCATTATCATTGGCGACTGTACTGCCGCTGTTTGATGCTGAATTTGAATGCAAAAATACCTTGGTGGCGTCTCACCAAGCCGCGTTGTGTAAACATGTCCTATTCGTAGCTGACGCCGCCTCGTCTGCCCCTCCTTCAGCCTGGCGCAGAACACACTGGAGGTGATGTGCGGCTGGATCCACCGCTACCTCACGCAGCAGGACAGCGCCGCGCGCGACCGGGCCGACTTCTCCGTGCACCGGCCGTTCTACGCCGTCTGTCAGACGGTGTTCTATGTGTTCGCCTTCAGGCACACCGAGATGCCTCCCAACGACACGTGTACGTGGGGTCTGGGGAGTGGCGCCCGGTGTGGCGCAGCGCTCCACAGTGGCTGGGTATGTGTGGAGAGGCTGATGGTCGGGGATAGTGGGAGGTTATTGGCAGTTGCCGAGGTGGGTTGTGGTAAGTCGTGGGAAGTAGGTGTAGATCAGGGGACGTAATTTGGTGGGGTTTCGAAGTATTGGTGAATTGGTTAACACATTTGAGTAGAGATGCGCCGTGTCGTGATCGCCATTTTAACACAGCTTTGAGTCTTAAACATGTGCCATTTTTTGTCCAGTTTTGCCGTTCCTGAGGTCGCTCAACTACGAGCGGATGGTGACGTCACAGCTGAACCCTCTGCGGTTCTGTCTGCCGGCGGTGGTGCAGAATTTCTCCAACATCGCCCGACACTACCAGCTGGCCTACTGCTACACGGTCATCGAGAGGAACAACAGGTCAGTATTGGCTGCATATGTACTGCTCATCAAGCGGTCTTCTCTTCGCTTCGTTTCCTCTGCCGACCTGGTAGTATTGCGTCACATTTGTGGTTCCTTCTGGCGACCTACAGAGCTGGTACAGAGCCGGTATTGAGCCTGACATGTTACTACATGTCTCATCCGTCACCGATACAGTGTGTGTGACCGGAGTGTATTATTTCGCAGGATCCGTATACCGGTGGTGGTTAGTACCGCGTTTGGTCTGAAGCGGCTGAGTGCGGAGCAGCTCTACAGCAGCTACTTCCCGTTCGACCCCTACCTGCTGAAACAGTGAGTCTACTAGTGGATGGGTAACCCGTTCACCTGTTGCCCGTTAACACATTGCTATATTTCGAGAAGTAACTGAGCGGCTATCGGCTATTCTGTTGACTCGATCCCCCCGTGACCCGTTAACTTAATCATCACTCCCAGCCTACCACTCCCCGCTCCCAGCCTACCGAGCACAGCATGCCCCACTCCCCGCTCCCAGCCTACCGGTCACAGCATGCTCCACTCCCCGCTCCTAGCCTACCGAGCACAGCATGCCCCACTCCCCGCTCCCAGCCTACCGATCACAGCATGCTCCACTCCCCGCTCCCAGCCTACCGGTCACAGCATGCTCCACTCCCCGCTCCCAGCCTACCGAGCACAGCATGCCCCACTCCCCGCTCCCAGCCTACTGGTCACAGCATGCTCCACTCCCCGCTCCCAGCCTACCGGTCACAGCATGCTCCACTCCCCGCTCCCAGCCTACCGATCACAGCATGCTCCACTCCCCGCTCCCAGCCTACTGATCACAGCATGCCCCACTCCCCGCTCCCAGCCTACTGATCACAGCATGCTCCACTCCCCGCTCCCAGCCTACTGATCACAGCATGCCCCACTCCCCGCTCCCAGCCTACCGAGCACAGCATGCTCCACTCCCCGCTCCCAGCCTACTGATCACAGCATGCTCCACTCCCCGCTCCCAGCCTACCGAGCACAGCATGCCCCACTCCCCGCTCCCAGCCTACTGATCACAGCATGGTCCACTCCCCGCTCCCAGCCTACCGGTCACAGCATGCTCCACTCCCCGCTCCCAGCCTACTGATCACAGCATGCTCCACTCCCCGCTCCCAGCCTACCGGTCACAGCATGGTCCACTCCCCGCTCCCAGCCTACCGAGCACAGCATGCCCCACTCCCCGCTCCCAGCCTACTGATCACAGCATGCCCCACTCCCCGCTCCCAGCCTACCGGTCACAGCATGCCCCACTCCCAGCCTACCGGTGACAGCATGCCCCACTCCCCGCTCCCAGCCTACCGAGCACAGCATGCCCCACTCCCCGCTCCCAGCCTACTGATCACAGCATGCCCCACTCCCCGCTCCCAGCCTACTGATCACAGCATGCCCCACTCCCCGCTCCCAGCCTACTGATCACAGCATGCCCCACTCCCCGCTCCCAGCCTACTGATCACAGCATGCCCCACTCCCCGCTCCCAGCCTACTGATCACAGCATGCCCCACTCCCTGCTCCCAGCCTACTGATCACAGCATGCTCCACTCCCCGCTCCCAGCCTACCGGTCACAGCATGCCCCACTCCCCGCTCCCAGCCTACTGATCACAGCATGCCCTACTCCCCGCTCCCAGCCTACCGAGCACAGCATGCCCCACTCCCCGCTCCCAGCCTACTGATCACAGCATGCCCCACTCCCCGCTCCCAGCCTACCGATCACAGCATGCTCCACTCCCCGCTCCCAGCCTACCGGTCACAGCATGCTCCACTCCCCGCTCCCAGCCTACTGATCACAGCATGCTCCACTCCCCGCTCCCAGCCTACCGAGCACAGCATGCCCCACTCCCCGCTCCCAGCCTACTGATCACAGCATGCTCCACTCCCCGCTCCCAGCCTACCGAGCACAGCATGCCCCCACTCCCCGCTCCCAGCCTACCGAGCACAGCATGCCCCACTCCCCGCTCCCAGCCTACCGGTCACAGCATGCCCCACTCCCCGCTCCCAGCCTACCGAGCACAGCATGCCCCACTCCCCGCTCCCAGCCTACTGATCACAGCGTGCCCCACTCCCCGCTCCCAGCCTACTGATCACAGCATGCTCCACTCCCCGCTCCCAGCCTACCGATCACAGCATGCCCCACTCCCCGCTCCCAGCCTACCGGTCACAGCATGCCCCACTCCCCGCTCCCAGCCTACTGATCACAGCATGCCCCACTCCCCGCTCCCAGCCTACCGGTCACAGCATGCTCCACTCCCCGCTCCCAGCCTACTGATCACAGCATGCTCCACTCCCCGCTCCCAGCCTACCGATCACAGCATGCTCCACTCCCCGCTCCCAGCCTACTGATCACAGCATGCTCCACTCCCCGCTCCCAGCCTACCGGTCACAGCATGCCCCACTCCCCGCTCCCAGCCTACTGATCACAGCATGCCCCACTCCCCGCTCCCAGCCTACCGGTCACAGCATGCTCCACTCCTCGCTCCCAGCCTACTGATCACAGCATGCTCCACTCCCCGCTCCCAGCCTACCGGTCACAGCATGCTCCACTCCCCGCTCCCAGCCTACTGATCACAGCATGCTCCACTCCCCGCTCCCAGCCTACCGGTCACAGCATGCCCCACTCCCCGCTCCCAGCCTACTGATCACAGCATGCCCCACTCCCTGCTCCCAGCCTACTGATCACAGCATGCTCCACTCCCCGCTCCCAGCCTACCGGTCACAGCATGCCCCACTCCCCACTCCCAGCCTACTGATCACAGCATGCCCCACTCCCCGCTCCCAGCCTACCGGTCACAGCATGCTCCACTCCCCGCTCCCAGCCTACTGATCACAGCATGCTCCACTCCCCGCTCCCAGCCTACTGATCACAGCATGCTCCACTCCCCGCTCCCAGCCTACCGGTCACAGCATGCCCCACTCCCCGCTCCCAGCCTACCGGTCACAGCATGCTCCACTCCCCGCTCCCAGCCTACCGGTCACAGCATGCCCCACTCCCCGCTCCCAGCCTACTGATCACAGCATGCCCCACTCCCCGCTCCCAGCCTACCGGTCACAGCATGCCCCACTCCCCGCTCCCAGCCTACCGGTCACAGCATGCCCCACTCCCCGCTCCCAGCCTACCGAGCACAGCATGCTCCACTCCCCGCTCCCAGCCTACCGAGCACAGCATGCTCCACTCCCCGCTCCCAGCCTACCGAGCACAGCATGCTCCACTCCCCGCTCCCAGCCTACCGAGCACAGCATGCTCCACTCCCCGCTCCCAGCCTACTGATCACAGCATGCTCCACTCCCCGCTCCCAGCCTACCGGTCACAGCATGCCCCACTCCCCGCTCCCAGCCTACCGGTCACAGCATGCCCCACTCCCCGCTCCCAGCCTACCGAGCACAGCATGCTCCACTCCCCGCTCCCAGCCTACCGGTCACAGCATGCCCCACACCCCGCTCCCAGCCTACCGAGCACAGCATGCCCCACTCCCCGCTCCCAGCCTACCGGTCACAGCATGCTCCACTCCCCGCTCCCAGCCTACCGGTCACAGCATGCCCCACTCCCCGCTCCCAGCCTACCGGTCACAGCATGCTCCACTCCCCGCTCCCAGCCTACCGGTCACAGCATGCTCCACTCCCCGCTCCCAGCCTACCGAGCACAGCATGCTCCACTCCCCGCTCCCAGCCTACCGGTCACAGCATGCTCCACTCCCCGCTCCCAGCCTACCGGTCACAGCATGCTCCACTCCCCGCTCCCAGCCTACCGAGCACAGCATGCTCCACTCCCCGCTCCCAGCCTACCGGTCACAGCATGCCCCACTCCCCGCTCCCAGCCTACTGATCACAGCATGCCCCACTCCCCGCTCCCAGCCTACCGGTCACAGCATGCTCCACTCCCCGCTCCCAGCCTACTGATCACAGCATGCCCCACTCCCCGCTCCCAGCCTACCGGTCACAGCATGCTCCACTCCCCGCTCCCAGCCTACTGATCACAGCATGCTCCACTCCCCGCTCCCAGCCTACCGAGCACAGCATGCCCCACTCCCCGCTCCCAGCCTACCGGTCACAGCATGCTCCACTCCCCGCTCCCAGCCTACCGAGCACAGCATGCTCCACTCCCCGCTCCCAGCCTACTGATCACAGCATGCCCCACTCCCCGCTCCCAGCCTACCGGTCACAGCATGCTCCACTCCCCGCTCCCAGCCTACTGATCACAGCATGCTCCACTCCCCGCTCCCAGCCTACCGAGCACAGCATGCCCCACTCCCCGCTCCCAGCCTACCGATCACAGCATGCTCCACTCCCCGCTCCCAGCCTACCGAGCACAGCATGCTCCACTCCCCGCTCCCAGCCTACTGATCACAGCATGCCCCACTCCCCGCTCCCAGCCTACCGGTCACAGCATTCCCCACTCCCCGCTCCCAGCCTACCGAGCACAGCATGCTCCACTCCCCGCTCCCAGCCTACTGATCACAGCATGCCCCACTCCCCGCTCCCAGCCTACCGGTCACAGCATTCCCCACTCCCCGCTCCCAGCCTACCGAGCACAGCATGCCCCACTCCCCGCTCCCAGCCTACCGAGCACAGCATGCTCCACTCCCAGCCTACCGAGCACAGCATGCTCCACTCCCCGCTCCCAGCCTACTGATCACAGCATGCCCCACTCCCCGCTCCCAGCCTACCGAGCACAGCATGCTCCACTCCCCGCTCCCAGCCTACTGATCACAGCATGCTCCACTCCCCGCTCCCAGCCTACCGAGCACAGCATGCCCCACTCCCCGCTCCCAGCCTACCGGTCACAGCATGCCCCACTCCCCGCTCCCAGCCTACCGGTCACAGCATGCTCCACTCCCCGCTCCCAGCCTACCAGTCACAGCATGCTCCACTCCCCGCTCCCAGCCTACCGGTCACAGCATGCCCCACTCCCCGCTCCCAGCCTACCGGTCACAGCATGCTCCACTCCCCGCTCCCAGCCTACCGGTCACAGCATGCTCCACTCCCCGCTCCCAGCCTACCGAGCACAGCATGCTCCACTCCCCGCTCCCAGCCTACCGGTCACAGCATGCCCCACTCCCCGCTCCCAGCCTACCGAGCACAGCATGCCCCACTCCCCGCTCCCAGCCTACCGGTCACAGCATGCTCCACTCTCCGCTCCCAGCCTACCGGTGACAGCATGCCCCACTCCCCGCTCCCAGCCTACTGATCACAGCATGCCCCACTCCCCCCGCTCCCAGCCTACCGGTCACAGCATGCCCCACTCCCCGCTCCCAGCCTACTGATCACAGCATGCCCCACTCCCCGCTCCCAGCCTACCGGTCACAGCATGCTCCACTCCCCGCTCCCAGCCTACCGGTCACAGCATGCCCCACTCCCCGCTCCCAGCCTACCGAGCACAGCATGCCCCACTCCCCGCTCCCAGCCTACTGATCACAGCATGCCCCACTCCCCGCTCCCAGCCTACCGGTCACAGCATGCTCCACTCCCCGCTCCCAGCCTACCGGTCACAGCATGCTCCACTCCCCGCTCCCAGCCTACTGATCACAGCATGCCCCACTCCCCGCTCCCAGCCTACCGAGCACAGCATGCCCCACTCCCCGCTCCCAGCCTACCGGTCACAGCATGCCCCACTCCCCGCTCCCAGCCTACTGATCACAGCATGGTCCACTCCCCGCTCCCAGCCTACCGAGTACAGCATGCCCCACTCCCCGCTCCCAGCCTACTGATCACAGCATGGTCCACTCCCCGCTCCCAGCCTACCGAGCACAGCATGCCCCACTCCCCGCTCCCAGCCTACCGGTCACAGCATGCTCCACTCCCCGCTCCCAGCCTACCGAGCACAGCATGCTCCACTCCCCGCTCCCAGCCTACTGATCACAGCATGCCCCACTCCCCGCTCCCAGCCTACCGAGCACAGCATGCCCCACTCCCCGCTCCCAGCCTACCGGTCACAGCATGCCCCACTCCCCGCTCCCAGCCTACCGGTCACAGCATGCCCCACGTCCCGCTCCCAGCCTACCGGTCACAGCATGCTCCACTCCCCGCTCCCAGCCTACCGGTCACAGCATGCCCCACTCCCCGCTCCCAGCCTACCGGTCACAGCATGCCCCACTCCCCGCTCCTAGCCTACCGAGCACAGCATGCCCCACTCCCCGCTCCCAGCCTACCGAGCACAGCATGCTCCACTCCCCGCTCCCAGCCTACTGATCACAGCATGCTCCACTCCCCGCTCCCAGCCTACTGATCACAGCATGCCCCACTCCCCGCTCCCAGCCTACCGATCACAGCATGCCCCACTCCCCGCTCCCAGCCTACCAGTCACAGCATGCCCCACTCCCCGCTCCCAGCCTACCCCCGCACCCAGCCTACCGGTCACAGCATGCCCCACTCCCCGCTCCCAGCCTACCGGTCACAGCATGCCCCACTCCCCGCTCCCAGCCTACTGATCACAGCATGCCCCACTCCCCGCTCCCAGCCTACCGGTCACAGCATGCCCCACTCCCCGCTCCCAGCCTACTGATCACAGCATGCCCCACTCCCCGCTCCCAGCCTACCGAGCACAGCATGCCCCACTCCCCGCTCCCAGCCTACTGATCACAGCATGCCCCACTCCCCGCTCCCAGCCTACTGATCACAGCATGCCCCACTCCCAGCTCCCAGCCTACCGAGCACAGCATGCCCCACTCCCCGCTCCCAGCCTACCGGTCACAGCATGCTCCACTCCCCGCTCCCAGCCTACCGGTCACAGCATGCCCCACTCCCCGCTCCCAGCCTACCGGTCACAGCATGCCCCACTCCCCGCTCCCAGCCTACTGATCACAGCATGCTCCACTCCCCGCTCCCAGCCTACCGAGCACAGCATGCTCCACTCCCCGCTCCCAGCCTACCGGTCACAGCATGCCCCACTCCCCGCTCCCAGCCTACCGGTCACAGCATGCCACACTCCCCGCTCCCAGCCTACCGAGCACAGCATGCCCCACTCCCCGCTCCCAGCCTACCGATCACAGCATGCCCCACTCCCCGCTCCCAGCCTACCGGTCACAGCATGCCCCACTCCCCGCTCCCAGCCTACTGATCACAGCATGCTCCACTCCCCGCTCCCAGCCTACCGGTCACAGCATGCTCCACTCCCCGCTCCCAGCCTACTGATCACAGCATGCCCCACTCCCCGCTCCCAGCCTACTGATCACAGCATGCCCCACTCCCCGCTCCCAGCCTACCGGTCACAGCATGCTCCACTCCCCGCTCCCAGCCTACCGGTCACAGCATGCCCCACTCCCCGCTCCCAGCCTACCGGTCACAGCATGCCCCACTCCCCGCTCCCAGCCTACTGATCACAGCATGCCCCACTCCCCGCTCCCAGCCTACTGATCACAGCATGCTCCACTCCCCGCTCCCAGCCTACCGAGCACAGCATGCTCCACTCCCCGCTCCCAGCCTACTGATCACAGCATGCTCCACTCCCCGCTCCCAGCCTACTGATCACAGCATGCTCCACTCCCCGCTCCCAGCCTACCGGTCACAGCATGCTCCACTCCCCGCTCCCAGCCTACCGGTCACAGCATGCCCCACTCCCCGCTCCCAGCCTACCGGTCACAGCATGCCCCACTCCCCGCTCCCAGCCTACTGATCACAGCATGCCCCACTCCCCGCTCCCAGCCTACCGGTCACAGCATGCTCCACTCCCCGCTCCCAGCCTACCGGTCACAGCATGCCCCACTCCCCGCTCCCAGCCTACCGAGCAC
This sequence comes from Chirona hameri, assembly GCA_036785665.1. NCBI lineage: Eukaryota > Metazoa > Arthropoda > Thecostraca > Balanomorpha > Balanidae > Chirona > Chirona hameri. Next base: position 35,541 of record JAXIVJ010002168.1, on the reverse strand, counting down.
AGCATGCCCCACTCCCCGCTCCTAGCCTACCGAGCACAGCATGCTCCACTCCCCGCTCCCAGCCTACCGGTCACAGCATGCTCCACTCCCCGCTCCCAGCCTACCGGTCACAGCATGCTCCACTCCCCGCTCCCAGCCTACCGGTCACAGCATGCCCCACTCCCCGCTCCCAGCCTACCGGTCACAGCATGCTCCACTCCCCGCTCCCAGCCTACCGGTCACAGCATGCTCCACTCCCCGCTCCCAGCCTACCGGTCACAGCATGCTCCACTCCCCGCTCCCAGCCTACCGGTCACAGCATGCCCCACTCCCCGCTCCCAGCCTACCGAGCACAGCATGCTCCACTCCCCGCTCCCAGCCTACCGGTCACAGCATGCTCCACTCCCCGCTTCCAGCCTACCCCCGCACCCAGCCTACCCCCGCTCCCAGCCTACCGGTCACAGCATGTCACGGCATGCCCCGCTCCCCGCGCCCAGCCTACCGATCACGGCATGTCGGGGTCCCCGCGCCCAGCCTACCGGTCACAGCATTCCCCGCTCCCCGCTCCCCGCTCCCCGCTCCCCGCTCCCCGCTCCCCGCTCCCCGCTCCCCGCTCCCCGCGCCCAGCCTATCAGTCACAGCATGTCGGGGTCCCCGCTCCCCGCACGCGCGGCACTGCGACCTGAGCTCAAGCCAGCACGTGGCCCGGGGTCGTGTCACACAGGCTCTGCCCCAATCACCAAACAGCAGTGTCCTAGCATTGGGAAATTTGGGCGGATGACGACACCCTATGGATACTATTCCATAGGGTGTCTGTGTTCCAAAATATGGCTGTGGGATCCATATTTTGCCCGAGTTTTACTGTGAATTTTCCACTCCTTATTTTAAAATGTATTAGATTATTGGAACTCTGATACCGATTTATGGATGTAATGATAGGGACAGCCTGTGGAGGAAAAGACAGGCAATAATTTGCATAGGTAATAACTAATTCTGGTGAGCGGGTGATTGGGTATTGATAAAGCCGAGTACATTTGTTTTTACTTTTCCACTCTTCATACTTATTTTTAGCCAGAATTTTCCACTCTGCACCCCAGCTGCAAAGCAATTGTAGGACCCCTGCGAGCAGACTCTGCCACCTGCTGAACCGAGCCGCGAGTGGTAGGGGAGAGGCAGCCCTTCTACGGAACCCGCGTGCACCCGACTGGTTGGATCAATTGGTTAGAAAGTCGTCCTGTAACGCAAAGTGAATGTGTTCCACGTTCCAGCACCATGCTGGCCAGAAATGTTCACAGCGCGATAGCTTGGCGGCTGTACATACTTTAGATCCCGGGGTGCGGACACAGGCACACAGAGGCTCTTCAAATACCGTAAACTGGGGTGAAGTGAGACGCAAGTTTTAATTTAATCTAGTTCATTTGTTAACTGAATGAGAAGAGTTAAACTACTTTCAGGTTATAGGAAATTGAGCATTCTTCACTGATGGGATCGGAAATACAGTTTCACCCTCAAATATAACAAAACTAGATGGAATTAAAACTGTGTCTCACTTCCCGCCATCCCACTTCTCCCCATGCTACGGTAGTAATACGGATGGCTATAGTAGGGTATGTGTGTGCAAGTGCATTTGCCATACCTGTATTCAAATGTGAACATTTGTTTAATTTAAAAACTGTAGAGGTAACTGTTGACCTAGTCCTTATTCTTAATATTCGAATGTATTGATTTTACAATAAACTTCAGGGCACCAGGTGGCTCGGTCGGTGGAGTGTTGGGCTCGGGATCTACGGTGACGGGTGGCGGGCTCGGGATCCACGGTGGCGGGTGGCGGGTTCGGGGTCCACGGTGACGGGCTCGGGATCCACGGTGACGGGTGGCGGGTTCGGGATCCACGGTGACGGGTGGCGGGCTCGGGATCCACGGTGACGGGTGGCGGGCTCGGGATCCACGGTGACGGGTGGTGGGCTCGGGATCCACGGTGACGGGTGGCGGGCTCGGGATCCACGGTGACGGGTGGCGGGTTCGGGATCCACGGTGACGGGTGGCGGGTTCGGGATCCACGGTGACGGGTGGCGGGCTCGGGATCCACGGTGACGGGTGGCGGGCTCGGGATCCACGGTGACGGGTGGCGGGCTCGGGATCCACGGTGACGGGCTCGGGATCCACGGTGACGGGTGGCTGGTTCGGGATCCACGGTGACGGGTGGCGGGTTCGGGATCCACGGTGGCGGGTGGCGGGTTCGGGATCCACGGTGGCGGGCTCGGGATCCACGGTGACGGGTGGCGGGCTCGGGATCCACGGTGACGGGTGTTGGGCTCGGGATCCACGGTGGCGGGTGGCGGGCTCGGGATCCACGGTGGCGGGCTCGGGATCCACGGTGACGGATGGCGGGCTCGGGATCCACGGTGACGGGTGTTGGGCTCGGGATCCACGGTGGCGGGTGGCGGGCTCGGGATCCACGGTGACGGATGGCGGGTTCCAGTCTTGCTACTGGCGAGTTCATGTGGGTCCCCCGCTTGGGTCGGCGTTGAGAGACCCCGACGATAAATGACGGCAGTCTCACCGCCTTAAAGCTTCAATACAACACCACTACGATACACGTGCGTGCTTTGTTAATCCCAAAATTATCAGCATTGAGCATTGGTATTATATAATCGCGCCCATGTAAATTTTACTTGCTCTATTTTCACCAGTGTTTTTCTCGTCCTATCCCACTTATCCCATAGGACTTCATAGTCGATCTATGATCTCTCTGGATCTTGCATATGGATCTTGCACAGTGCTGTGTTTTTGCTAATGCCGCCGTGGTTGTGAGCTGTGCCCTGCGTCCGTGCCTCGCAGTTCGATGTCTTACATCCAGCCCTGCTACCGCAAGTACGAGGGCGAAACAGTAGAGTCCGACTCAGACTCTGAAGACGAAGACGATGAGATGGAGGCGGACGCTGCTGCTGCGTCACTAGAGTTCAGCTACGCCGTGTCTCCCGGCTTCCATCACTGACATCTAGCGGACGGATCGTAACTTGTACTTGTGTGGGCTCCTGTGAGATGTCGCTAGTGTGTGGTGTTGGTTGTGTGATTGAGCTGTGAATGTGTGCCGAACGCTGCCACTATGTCAGTATGTTAGTTTCATCGGGTGCCTCCCTCAGGAATGGTCCTAGGTGCGGTGTTTGAATGTGTATGTACTCGACTGCTGCCAGATAGCCGAAGAGTGCGATAAAAGTACGGTGAAGATGCCCTTTCAACACGAAGATAACTTATTTTTGACTGCCGGTCTATTTCAACTGGGGACTTTTGATCGTGTTCTTGATAACGGCGGGACTGTGCTGTGGTGCTCTGTACTGTATCCGAATGCGGAATGTGCTGCTTGTTCATTGTATATTATCATACTGTTGCATGTAACATCACAATCAACCTGGCAGGGATGCATATGGGTATCATTCTGTTTGGTGATGCGTTACGGAGTAAGCAATGAGCACATGTTACGGGCGTATACAGGCCAACTCGAACTGTTGCACATTGATCAATCTTGTCTTAGTATATGCGGTTGGTTGCACTGACTCGAGGAGTACAGCATTTGTTGCTGAAGGTCGTGTTTATTTTAATGCGAGGCGTCGGTCAAAGGATAGCAAGTGTGCTCAATGCAATCTGCAACACTTGCTAAATGACTCCCAGGCCCTGACTGATCAGTCTAGCTGTTTCTTCGATATTAGACGAAGGCACCTCGCAGGCGAACTATCCCATGCATAAATACCAACCAATATCGTACTTACAACGGGGTCAAGCATTTCATTCTTTCATTTCATTCTTCATTCATTCATTCTGCATTCATTCATTCTTCATTCATTTATTAATTATTCATTCATTTATTCATTCTTCATTCATTATGCATTATTTCTGCATTCATTCATTCTTCATTAATTTATTATTCATTTATTCATTCTTCATTCATTCATTATTAATTCATTAATTCATTATTCATTCATTCATTCTACATTCTTCATTAATTTATTCATTCATTCATTATGCATTCATTCTGCATTCATTATTCGTTCATTCTTCATTCATTCTGCATTCGTTCTTCATTCATTCATTATTCATTCATTCATTTATTAATTCTTGATTCAATCATTCTTCATTATTGTTGCAGTGCTAGGTGGGCTATTACGGTTTGACCTTGACAATTACAAAAGTGCAAAAAAGAACGTTACTTCGATTGCGGTCCAGGTTCAGCCCAGGTTCGATATTGCACAGCACATTGTGGCCCACCCAGAAGAGCTACGGGGATGAATCCAACGCTAAAATACTCGCACACACTTGGTCTTACTTTTCCCACATCAGCCCGACCTCTGAAGGTCACCATTTGACCTAAGGTCATCTCGGGGTCAGCCGCTGGTACCATTGCACAGCGCATAACTGGTGTACAGAAATAATTTTACAAATTAAAAAGCATGTCAAACTGTGAACAAGGTGATGCACTAACTTTCGCCGCAAACACCTACTTGATAGCTATTACAGTTTGACCTTGACAATTAAAAAAGTGCAAAAAACGTTACTCCCAGAGTGCGGTCCAGGTTCAGCACAGGTTCGATTTTGCACAGCACATTGTGGCCCACCCAGAAGAGCTACGGGGATGAATCCAACACTATAATACTCGCACACACTTGGTCTTACTTTTCCCACATCGTCCCGAACTCTCAAGGTCACCATTTGACCTAAGGTCATTTGGGGGTCAGCCGCCGGTACCATTGCACAGCACATAACTGGTGTACAAAAATCATTTTACAAATTAAAAAACATGTCAAACTGTGACCCAGGTGATGCACTAACTTTCGCCGATAACACCTCGATAGTATGGTTTGACCTTGACAATTAAAAAAGTGCAAAAAACGTTACTCCGAGAGTACGGTCCAGGTTCAGCCCAGGTTCGATTTTAGCTATCGAGTAGGTGTTTGCGACGAAAGTTAGTGCATTACCCGGGTCACAGTTTGACACGCTTTTTAATTTGTAAAATTATTTCTGTACACCAGTAATGCGCTGTGCAATGGTACCGGCGGCTGACCCCGGCATGACCTTAGGTGAAATGGTGACCTTGAGAGGTCGGGTTGATGTGGAAAAAGTAAGACCAAGTGTGTGCGAGTATTTTAGCATTAGATTCATCCCCGTAGCTCTTATGGGTGGGCCACAATGTGCTGTGCAAAATCGAACCTGGTCTGAACCTGGACCGCACTCTCGGAGTAACGTTTTTTTGCACTTTTTTAATTGTCAATGTCAAACCGTAATAGCTATCGAGTAGGTACTTGCGACGAAAGTTAGTGCATCACCTGAGTCACAGTTTGGCATGCTTTTTAATTTGTAAAATTATTTCTGTACACCAGTTATGCGCTGTGCAATGGTACCGGCGGCTGACCTTGAAATGACCTTAGGTCAAATGGTGGTCCTGAGAGGTCGGGTCGATGTGGTAAAAGTAAGACCAAGTGTGTTCGAGTATTTTAGCGTTGGATTCATCCCCGTAGCTCTTCTGGGTAGGCCACAATGTGCTGTGCAAAATTTGACCTCATGGTCTTGCTTGATCTCTGGAGGTCAAACCGCTGGGAGTGACACCAAATATTGCTAAACGTGGACTACTGGACCCCTGGCGGATATTCTGTGCAAATCTGAGCTCGATCGGAGGTGACCCGTACCTGGACCGAACCTGGACTGCACATCTGGGAGTGACGTTTTTTGCACCTTTTTAATTGTCAAGGTCAAATCGTGATAGCCATCGAGTAGATGTTTGTGGTGAAAGTCAGTGCATCCTTTGGGTCACAGTTTGACATGCTTTTTAATTTGTAAAATTATTTCTGTACACCAGTTATGCGCTGTGCAATGGTACCAGCGGCTGACCCCGAAATGACCTTAGGTCAAATCGTGACCCCGAGAGGTCGGGTCGATGTGGGAAAAGTAAGACTAAGTGTGTGCGAGTATTTTAGCGTTAGATTCATTCCCGTAGCTCTTCTGGGTGGGCCACAATGCGCTGTGCAAAATCGAACCTGGGCTGAACCTGGACCGCACTCTCGGAGTAACGGTTTTTTGCACTTTTTTCATTGTCATGGTCAACCCGTAATAACTATCGAGTAGATGTTTGCGGCGGAAGTTAGTGCATCACCTGAGTCACAGTTTGATATGCTTTTTAATTTGTAAAATTATTTCTGTAAACCAGTTATGCGCTGTGCAATGGTACCGGCGGCTGACCCCGAGATGACCTTAGGTTAAATGGTGACCCTGAGAGGTCGGGACGATGTGGTAAAAGTAAGACCAAGTGTGTGCGAGTATTTTAGCCTTGGATTCATCCCCGTAGCTCTTCTGGGTAGGCCACAATGTGCTGTGCAAAATTTGACCTCATGACCTTGCTTGATCTCTGGAGGTCAAACCGCTGGGAGTGACACCGAATGTTGCTAGACGTGGACTACTGGACCCCTGGCGGATATTCTGTGCAAATTTGAGCTCGATCGGAGGTGACCCATACCTGGACCGAACCTGGACGTGCTGCACCTCTGGGAGTGACGTTTTTTGCAGATTTGTAATTGTCAAGGTCAAACCGTGATAGTGATCGAGTAGGTGATTTCGGCGAAAGTTAGTGCATCATCTGGGTCACAGTTTGACATGCTTTTTAATTTGCAAAATGATTGATGTACACCAGTTATGCGCTGTGCAATGGTACCGGCGGCTGACCCGAAATGACCTTAGGGCAAATGGTGACCTTGAGAGTTCGGGACGATGTGGGAAAGGTAAGACCAAGTGTGTGCGAGTATTTTAGCGTTGGATTCATCCCCGTAGCTCTTCTGGGTAGGCCACAATGTGCTGTGCAATATTTGACCTCGTGACCTTGCTTGACCTCTGGAGGTCAAACCGCTGGGAGTGACGCCGAATTCTGCTAAGTGTGGACTACTGGGCCCCTGGCGGTTATTCTGTGCAAATTTCAGCTCGATCGGAGGTGTCCCGAACCTGGACTGAACCTGGGCTGAACCTGGGCTGTCTTGATGGACATCAGATGACCTTACTCTGCTACCGTGTGTCCTTAGATCACAAAAACACGTGAAAACATGGTTTTGGCCAAACATTGCGGTACCGTATAACTCCTACGTTGTCGCTAATTGAAGTAGACGAGTCATCCCAGTGCCATCATTTTCGCATTAGCACATAGATGGTGCACACCAAAACATTTTATCCGAAAATGTCACCGTTTGACCTCAGGTTACGTCCACATTTTGCATTGCGACTTTTTAGACAATGACGGGGTACTGCATAACTTTTTCCCTACACGACTTAGGGGAATCAGCCCAATGGCTTAACTCTCGCCCTACACGCAGCCTGACAGCCCCCCCCCCCCCCCCCCCTGAGGTTTTTCTTGAATAACTGTTTACACATGCGGCGTATCTTGCTGAAATTATCGGTAGCTGAGTTTACAACAATTATACGTGTGCTGTAAAAAATAATTGAAATTGGTTAAAGGGAGTGTGCCTTTTGTTTTGGAATGTCAAAAAATATTTGTAATACGGTAAGTAGCTGTTGGTTTGATTGTTGTATGATGAAACTCACATCTGGAGCCCCTTTAGTTGAATTTTCACTTGTATTGTTTTTTTTGGCTTATTTTTTGTTTCGATATCTATAAAACGATCGTCACTATGGTGATGTTATGTAAAACGGCGCACATAAGACAATACAATTACGGTCACATGCAAGATAGAAAACCAAGTTTTGCACAGCACGTTCTTGCCACTGTGAACTTTATTATGTGAAGTTTCATATCTCTAAATTGATATCTTCTTCAACAAATGGCCATCGGCCATCATCGAGAAACATGATGGCCGTCCAGCTTTTGTTCGGCTGCTGCTGTCAGCGTGCACGAGCTGTTTTGTTGAATTGCTATTGGCCGGCGCTAACAATATGCTAGCAGTTTAATCGATGGTTGCAGTGCTTCTAGTAGCGGAAGCCATCTGGAGTCTACCCGATAACTTTTTGCTCCCAAGCAAATTCCTAAAGTCTTTGAATATCTCAGCAACTAGGGTGAATCTAGAGAAATTAAGTAATGGTTCAATTCAGAAAATTGTGTTCTATATACTAGTGTCAATAACCCCAACTAAGCGATGTGAGTAGGCACACTCCCTTTAAGTGGTTTGGGAGATAATCATGTTTTGGTGACCTCATGTTGGTGGAAAAACGATAAATATTTGACAAATGGTATAAAACAGAGTTTTAAAGCAAATTGTAAACGCAATGCGCCAAAGATAAAACATGGCATTCTCTTTAAAATGGCAATCTCGGATTTGCAAAATATTTGGTTTTTGATCCCTAAAATAAAAAAAATAAAAATTGGGAAAAATCCCTACAAAATCGAAATTTTCAAATATGTTAGAAAGCCGGAATATATGTGAGAGAACTGAGTATGGACAATACTCATACCAAATTTCAAAGCAATATCTTCATTTCTGTCTGAGTGATGGCTCCCTAAGTGTAAGAACCTCATGACGTCATTTTTGTCATAACTTTTTTTGACAAGATACGAACAAATAACTACCTTTTCTGTATTTCTGAGCCAAAATTGGTCTAGGAACATGCCTTTTTATTTACATTTATCAATTTCTAATTTTTAGGTTTTCTGAAGAGCAAAATCGCTGTTCTGGACGAAGTAAATCCGAGGTCATTCACTTGACCTGGAAGGTCACCCGTTGGCCTAAAACTTAAAAATCGCATACTGTTAGATTCCTCTCATGACAGGCAACATACTGGTTCTTGCCGCATTGCTTTAAGTTGCTTGGTTTGGAAGTTAACAGGGGGGGTTGTCAGCCCCCCCCCCGTAGGGCGAAGGTGAAAAAAGCTCCCGTAGGGCGAGGGTTAATATTCACAAAAGACCATAGGCAGTGCACAAAGAGCGACCTAACCCCTTCAGGTCATCGTTTGACCTCAGGTCACGGCATAAGTTACCGTTAGACGATAGACGGTGCACAAAGAGCGAACTAACCCCTTCAGGTCATCGTTCGACCTCAGGTCACGGCATATGTTACCGTTATGGCACATGGGAGAATGACGCAGTACCGAATACGTTTTTCCCAAAATCACTTGGAGAACCCATTCCACCACCATCGCCTTCCCTTTAACCCAAATAAGGCGCACAACTCAAGGCTTGACCCCTCCATCCAGGTCACCGTTTGACCTCAGGTCACCTGGAAAGACGCTAATATCCATTTAACGAGCCGTCCAAATACGTATTCGTTGTTTACCGGTGGATTGCGTTCAAATTTATTCCAAATGTTGGTGTCTATGTGTGTATTCGAATCCTTAAAGTATTTCCCGCTGAGGTCAATTGTTTGACCTAGGGAGGTCATAGAGTGCCAGCAAGGTCAAATCACGGGTACTGCATAATTTGTTCCCTAAAGTACTTACCGAAGTCGTTTCAACTGCTAAATATTCCCACCAGCCTATAGACGGTGCACAATGAGTGATCCGGCCGCCCCTGGTCACCAGTTGACCTCAGGTCACAACATAAGTTACCGTTATGACACACGGGAGAATGACGCGATACGGCATACTTTTCCCCCACAATCACTGAGAACCCATGACACCATCATCGCCTTCCTTTTAACCCACCGAAGGTGCACAATCGGCCGGTAAACAGCGAATACGTATGTGGGTGGATCGTTAAATGGATATTACCGTTTTCCAGGTGACCTGAGGTCAAACGGTGACCTGGAGGAGTCAAGTCTTGAGTTGTGCACGTTCGGTGGGTTAAACAAGGAAGGCGATGGTGGTAGAATGGGTTCTCTAAGTGATTTTTGTTGTTGAAAATATTCGGTACTGCGTCATTCTCCCATGTGCCATAACGGTAACTTATGTTGTGACCTGAGGTCAACTGGTGACCAGGGGCGGCCGGATCACTCATTGTGCACCGTCTATAGGCTGGTGGGAATATTTAGCCGTTGAAACGACTTCGGTAAGTACTTTAGGGAAAACGTTATGCGGTACCCGTGATTTGACCTCGCTGGCCCTCTATGACCTCCCTAGGCCAAACGATTGAACTCAGCGGGAAATGTTTTAGGTTTCGAATACACTCATAGACACCAACATTTGGTATAAGTTTAAACACTATCGGCCTGTAAATAACGAATACGTATTTGGACGGCGTGTTAAATGGATATTAGCGTGTTTACAGGTGACCTGAGGTCAAACGGTGACCTGGAGGAGACAAGTCTTGAGTTGTGCACGTTCGGTGGGTTAAAAAGGCATGGCGATGGTGGTGTAATGGGTTCTCTAAGTGAGTTTTGGAAGACAAAATATCCGGTACCGCGTCATTCTCCCATGTGCCATAACGGTAACTTATGTTTTGACCTGAGGTCAACCGGTGACCAGGGGCGACCGGATCCCTCATTGTGCACCGTCTATAGGCTGGTGGGAATATGTTGCTGTTGAAACGACTTTGGTAAGTACTTTAGTGGAAAAGTTATGCGGTACCCGTGATTTGACCTCGCTGGCCCTCTATGACCTCCCTAGATCAAACGATTGACCTAAGCGGGAAATGTTTTTAGGTTTCGAATACACTCATAGACATCAACATTTGGTATGAGTTTGTACACAATCGGCCGGTAAACAACGAATATGTATTTGGACGGCTCGTTAAATGGATATTAGCTACTTTCCAGGTGACTTGAGGTCAAACGGTCGCATTGACTGGTCAACTCTTGAGTTGTGCACCTTCGGTGGGTTAAACAGGGAAGGCAATGGTGGTGGAATGGGTTCTCTAAGTTATTTTTTTGGGGGGAAATTGTCTGGTACCGCGTCATTATCTCGTGTGTCATAACACGGTAACTTATGGTTTGACCTGATGTCAACCGGTGCTCAGGGGCGGCCGGATCACGCATTGTGCACCGTCTATAGGTTGGTGGGAATATTTAGCCGTTGGAACGACTTCGATAAGTACTTTAAGGAAAAAGTTATGCGGTACCCGTGATTTGACCTCGCTGGCACTCTAATGACGTCCCTAGGTCAAACGATTGACCTCAGCGGGAAATGCTTTTAGGTTTCGAACACACACTTATACACCAACATTTGATATAAGTTTGAACACAATCGGCCAGTAAACGAGGAATACGTATTTGGACGGCTCGCAACTAAACGAATGTATCGCGCGGGGGCCGGGGCCAAAGCACCGCGGCCCTGGCCCCTGCATACCCTGGCTGCCGGTCACGGAATGTCACGGAATCGGTGGCTATGGGTTTCAGACAAGAGCGCACCAACTGACACTTCCACAGTTCACCTAAACAGCAATTAACATGCTGAATGCCAACACTTCAGCGAAGAAAATCAAGAAATACACCCCTTCTGTCCTTGTCACATGCTCACGCGCGTATCGGTTGGGTGGGCCGTGGGAACCATGCAGGTGACAAATGGTGGAAGCCGGTTTCATTTCCTATCCACACACCGGTTTTGGTACCCGTAGCTCGCACCATTCTCGGACACGAATCTCCCAGGCGGAGGTCCCCTAAAATAGTGCCCCGATGCCCCGTGCTCAAAAAGACAAAAGTACAAATCCGCCTGGCATGTCTAGTGAGTAGTGACGTCTACACATCCCGAAAATTTGGTACAAGTGCCGCACACGGTTCTCCCGCTAGCCACCAAAAACCGTGTACAAACAGACGGAAATGAAAAAAAGTTAGCTGCCAACTTAAGCCCCCATATAATGAAATCTCCGGAATGCGAAGAAAACCAAAATGCTAAAGCATATGACTTTTTCTATGCATTCCTCCGATTTTGGATAAAGTCTCTAAAAGTGAAGGTGGCAGAAAGAAAACTTCATATTTAGCAGCCTGAGCCTGCTGGTTGTCATGGCAACGGAAACGAACGCGCCAACATTACTTCCACCTGTTGATTTCCAGTGGGCATGGCGCCAACTTTGTTTAATCCATAACGCTTGTCGACATAACCGTTGTCTGGATGTGTAGTGCTATTGGTAGTGGGAGAATTGGGTGTGCACGCATTGCGTACAAAACTGCAGTGAGCTGTGCTGAAAATGAATAACCTGTACTTAGGAGAAGACCCTGTGGTCATATGTCATGCACTGTTCTCTGAAGCTGTGCTCGAGCAAGGACCAAAAGGTGAAGCGGAAACTATTGTCGAACACGAACCAGTGCGATTCAAAGACGTAAAGGAGCTCTCCTTAAGCTACCGCAGTGAGTATATGCAAGACTACGCTTACAATTATGTGCGTCCAGTCGAGATCGTAGGCACTATTTTGTATATGGATCCATCGGGTTCCCAGATATGCCCTCCCCCCCCCCCCCATAGTTTTCTAAGCAATCCTTGGGATTCATTACAAAGATGTATATTTTCCGAGCCTATAATTTTAGAGCTTGGCAATATTTTGTATTTGTTGTTAATGGAATTGGTATGGACGTACATACATACCAATATCCTTTAGGTACTATATTTTCAAGAAACAGAAGAATTGTGTTATAGTATTTACGTGGGATCCTGTCGAATATAAGATAGGTACCTACCTACCTTGGAATCATAGATCCACCTCGATTGTTTATCCCGGCATCCAATATTCACTCATGTTGCCAGGGGCGACACTACGGATTTTGTCAGGGGGTGGGGGGCGGCAAGTCAATTTAGGGGCCTCCATTTGAAAAGGGGCCTTTCACATCCATAGGGCTCCTCTCACCTTCCCTCTGGCTTCTAGAGGGCCGCTTCTGGACTTCAGGGACACCTCTGACCTCCATAGGACCCCTTCTGGCCTACATAAGACCAGAGGCGTAGACAGGATTTATCCCAGGGGGGATGGAATCAGAGGGACCCCCGTAGCCAAGGGGGTCCCATATAATTAAAATAGTATAGTATGTTGTATGTTGTGACAAATAACTTTCGACAACGATTTTTTTTTGGGGGGGGGGAGTCACAACTCAAAATTTTGGAAATCCGCGATAGCCATTTCAATATAATGCTATTTCCTTGCTTTCGCCTTTTATATTTGCAATTTGCTTCAAAACTAGATTGTCTACGATTTGTCAAACATTTATTGTTTTTCCACCAAAAATGGCATGACATGACGTGATTAAAACGTCATTATCTCCCAAAGTATGTACTACACGAGTTTCATTGAAATGTTGTGATAAGACGAAGAATGGATGCAGCATAAGGTACTGAAAGGTTGACGTCGATAAAATCACTGTTTTCAAGTTATTGAGAAAATCAGGGAGGGGGAGAGGATTCCCCCCCTAAGATTTCGAAAATCACGCAACGTAGCGACAAACGGAAAACGGTGTTAGATAGCTCAAAACAAGCTCTATGAAAGGTATATCTGTCTTTTTTAAGGTTAGGTCACCAGACCATTTGAGTCACCAGAGGTCATCAAAGGTCAGATTTCCAGTTTTAGGACTTCGCTCAAAAAACTCCCAAATATCTCGGGAACTATGATAGTTAGGAACGAACGAAAAAAACAATCGAAAGTTCTTTAAATATTTAATCCCCCATCTTTGTCCTCAAATTTGAGCTGAGGTCAATATGTTAGGCTCCAGATGTCATCAAATGTTTTTTTTTGTTGGCAAAACAGTTTTACGCAAATAACTTTTTACCTAATGAAGACGAGACACTATTTACGCCATCGTGTTTGTCTCGCCAAGGCGCTTCTAATCAAAATCGTAGAAGGATAAATATTTCCACTAGGAGGGGGGGGGGGGGGGGGTCGCTCAGGAAAGTACGGGCCAACGTGTTTGTCCGGATGTGTGTCCAGACGAGATCTTTGGCCACCTCTGCAGGTCGACGCTGCGGTTATTGGTTCGGAAGATAACCAGGGGGGCGAAAAACGCTACCCCAGCCAATGGTGTTCGGCTGAGACCCCAGCCAATGCCGGGTTATTACTTGTACATTGTCAAAGCCTTGTACTCCTCTCAGACGTTACTAGCATACACTGAATAACAAAAATGAGAACTTTGACTGGTCTTCCTTCGAGAGCCTCACTGGCGCTCGACCGGCAGACCACCTCTACCACCACAGGACCCTCTAAAGGACAGCAAAGGCCCTCTACAGATCAGCAGGGGCCTTTAACCCTATTTGTAACAGGCTCCTGGCTACCCCTATTTGTAACAGGGGGGGGGGGGATTCCGCCCCCCGGAGATCTCGAGATCTACCCTTCCTTTTTTCAAAAATTAAATGGTGTTTGGTTCCCCTCAACACGATCTACATTTCTATAAAATAAAAAATCTAAATTTTTGATGGGGAGCAACAGGGGGGCAAAAACCACAAATTTTAGTGGTATTTTTGATCCAACATAGCTTTCATGTTTATCGACCGATTTTAACGCAACTAATACGAATCGATAGAGATTGAATCGGAAATTGATATATAACAGTGGCGTTTGAAAATTCAAAAATCATAGGCGTTTGCAGGTCACTCAATATGGGGGTGAAGTAAATGCGTATTAAAACCATTTTATGATGTTTTTTTTAATAAATGAAATGGAATGTGATTGTGACATTAGACAAAACAGATAAAATCATATTTTTGCCATAGGAGGTACCAGGTTAGTGAAAAAGGGGGGTAAAATTGGGGAAAATATTAACCGCAGACAAGTTGCTACCCAGCACTATAAATATGTTACTGATCGTAGATAGTTCCTTTTTGCATGTTGTACTTCATCATAGGCGTATACAGGATCCAAACTGGGGCGGCTCAATACCTTTTGATAAGTATATTATCCACTATTATGATACTAACTAATCAACAGTGACTATTTCACTTACAACTTCAATTAACATTTCTTACCCCCCTTTTACCCTACCTAGACTCGCCTATTATCTTATAATCGTTCGTAGAGTAGCCTGTGGTGCGTGTTTCATCCGAAAACTACAATATGTTATGTCATTGTACGCCCATGCCTCTTAGTTTCCTTGCAATAATATGACCCCCTTTCTTCCATTCCTGAGCGCGCCTCTGCAAAAAATGACTTTATTCCCTTTTCTGGCCTCATATGTGCATATATCATTATAAGCTAACCGTCTATTGAGCCGTTATCGCTGGCATATCGTCATCACCAAGCCAGTCACCCCCCTTTTCATGTGCCTGAACACGCCCCTCAAACTCTATATGTAATAAATTATGCAAATAATGGAAGCAGAAGCTATTTTTTACATCTTGATAACTATAAATGCCCCTTACATTGCTCTATTTGCTTCCCGCCAAGCATTGAATACTTCCTGGAAATCCCCCCTTTTCAAGCCCCTGAAACCGCCTCTGCCATGGAATTTTTATGATATTTCATTAACATCAACTAATTTTCACTTGTTGCAATCACCGTGAACCGATGTAACTCCTTCATACTTGAGGCAGTTAGGAAGAAACCATGAAGATCGCATTTCCGTATTATCGCCAAATATCGCCTCCGAACCCACCCAAAACCGTACCCTGGAACCGCCTCTGTTCAGGTTAAGAACTCAATTTTGACTCCAAATGTGGTATTCAATTCTATGAAAAGTCCCAAAATTTCATGAGCCTGCTCCCAGCCGTTCTGGAGATATCTGCGAAAAACATGAGGGGGGGGGGAGGGGGGCGGAATCCGCCCCCCCCCCCCCTGTTACAAATAGGGTTAAAGGCCGGCAGATGACCATCTGCAGATCGGCAGGGCCCTCTAAAGGCCGACAGAGGGCCCTCTACAGATCGGCAGGACCCTCTTAAGGTCAACAAAGGCCCTCTACAGATGGGCTGGGACACTATGCAGATCGACAGGGCCCCCTAAAGGCTGGAAGAGGGTCCTCTACAGGTCGACAGGACCCTCTAAATGCTGACAGAGTCCCTCTGCAGATTGGCAGGGCGATCTACAGATCGGCAGGGCCCTCCAAATGCCGGCAGGGCCCTATACAGGCCGGAAGGGCCCTCTAAAGGCCGGCAGAGAGAGCCCTCTATAGATTGGCTGGGGCACTCGGCAGATCGACACGGCCCCTAAAGGCTGGAGGAGGGCCCTCTACAGGTCGGCAGGGCCCTCTAAATGCCGGCAGAGGCCCTCTACAGATTGGCAGGTCGATCTACAGATTGACAGGACCCTCTAAAGGCCGGCAGAGGGCCCTCTCCAGATCGACAGGGACCCTCTACAGATCGGCAGGGACCCTCTACAGATCGGCAGGGCCCTATAAATGTCGGCAGAGGGCCCTCTACAACCGACAGGGGCCCTCTAAATGCCGGCAGGGGGCCATCTGCAGATCGGCAGGGCCCTTTAAAAGCTGGTAGAGGGCCCTCACCACACTGTCTGGGCCCTTTTGTACGTATTTACATATACATGCTTTTGACAGGCAAGCAAGTGCTGTTATGTATTCGTGTTACGATTTGTTTAGGTAAGTGGACGTTCTTTTATGTGACCTAAGGCGTTTCGCGGGCGCCTGCCACCATCCAAAACAATGGGGCCTTCGGCCCCAGGGGGCCCTCGCTCGGTCGCCAGAGGGGCCTGCCTGGCCTCCAGGGGGGGGGGGGGGGCATGGCTTCCTTGCCCCCCCCCCCCTCCTGCCTACGCCCTTGCAGGGGACCCCTGGCCTTTGATCTCCAAAGGGCCTCTCTGGCTTCCAGAGGGCCCCCTCTGGCCTTTGATGACCTTTCTGACCTCTAAAGGTTCCCATATGACCCCCAGAGAACCACCTCTGGCCTCCCCTCTGACCTCCATAGGACCCCCTCTGGCTTCCAGGGGCACCTGTGACCTCTGCGATGGGGCCTGTAAGATGGGGCCCTCTTTGAAGCATGGAGGGGCCTCCTTAAATGATAAGAGGGGCAAACAGATATGTTTGCAGCGGCAGCGGCGGCGCCACCGGGGGGTCAGGAGGGGCAGTCGCCCCCCCCCCCCCCGCCCCGCCCGAAGACAGAGGGGGGGGGGGGGGGGGGGCGACTGCCCCTCCTACCCCCGGTGGCGCCGCCGCTGCATGTTGTACTATGTCGTCAGATCTGTTGGGGTCCTAGATCTGGCCTTGACTTTTGTGGTGAGATCTCTTTGGATCATAGATCCTACTCTGTGATTCATAAACATGTCTGGTGCGTTCCTATGTTGTAGGTAATGTTACATGATGAAGTCTCATGGCAAGCGACACCGCATATGAATATATATATATATATATATATATATATATATATATATATATATATATATATATATATATATATATATATATATATATATATATATTATTTTGCTTTGAAAGTGGACACGTTTCGTCCGAATGACTTATTTTAGCTGAAGCTCGCGTCAGTTTTCACCTGGCCTTCACCGGTTAAAAGCGGTCCTGCCTCGCCTCAGTTGTCTAATGTCCTCTTGGATAGACCGCCGTGGCGTTGGATCGACCAGCTTCGGGATATTGTCCTCTTCATGAAATGATTCGTTACGTAGGCTGTGCCGCAACACCGCTGTGTATTGCGGATAGTCTACCTACTTCTGTCCTATTAGGTATGACACTATAAGTCAATAACAGTATGACACGCCTAACACGCAGGAACGTCCTCGAGCATTTTTGAGTGGGGATCGGCTGAAATGACGAAACAATGTACTCCCATTTTGTACGCATTTTGCGCCTTTGCAGCATTGCTTATGTCATATGTGGATTTTCATGTTATAGCAGGTACTTTTTATTTAGCACCGCCAAGCGGCGCATTTTTTACGGGTTTTCCTGATAAAACCCAGAAATATAGGCGGTGGGCCACGTATAGGATAAGAAGCTAAAAATTCTATAAATTGAATTCAGCGTTACAAGGAACCGAATACGATGACGATGGCTTCGTTATGACGATGGCCACCGATGTGACGCCGCAAAGCGGCGTGAAAAGTTTAATTTTATGTCATGGAAAACGAAATTTTAATTTTGAAACCAGACCGTGAGTGGAGCCAAGCCTCAGGAAACCCCTTTTCCTGGTTACACATCTCGGTATGATGCAAATTATTGAAATGAAGGTAGTTTTGCATATAATTAGCCTCGGATAGTAAATCACGATGACCGGTGGCAGTCAGCGCTCAATAGTACATGTGATAATAATAACTGTATACATATGTACCGAACTGTAACAAACAACTGGTAACAGTGCAAATGGTTTGAAAGCAGCAAGGAAAAGAAAGACTTTGCCTCACATAAATGGTCCCTGTGGATCTGGAGGAGCCTAGGGGAGATGGCTTGAGGAGATGGTCCTGGCCTGGTCCCCACTAACAGTATGGCTCTTCGGTCCAGCGGTGTGTCGAAGGGAAAACGAAGGAAATTTCATCCGTAACTGACTGAGCCCATTTCCCATTTCCCTGTCGCAGGGGTGTAGGATCCTCCCCCCCCCCCCCCACACTTGACTTCAGCCCCCCAACTTGGACGAGGAAGTGGGTCAAATGCGGGGAGAAATCTTTATTTTGGTGGATTTTGATGATACTTTAAGCGATTTTTACCAGCTCAACCCCCCCCCCCCAAAAAAAAAACTTTCTGGAGAAGCTGCTTAATTTATATATTACATGATCATTGCAATCAGATTCCGCCATAAAAAAGTGTGTGTGTGTGTGTGGGGGGGGGGGGGGGTCGGCCGCCATAAAACTGTGGGGTAGACTCCCCCGGTTTTCAAAAGTGTGGGGTCGCGACCCCCATCCCCAACCCCTCCTCGTTGGCGACGCCCCTGCTAACACGGCCAACAAATTCCCTTCTTTTATCGGTTAGATTAGCGTTTTCAATTTTCCCATGATTCGATGAAAATATTAAATCAATGTTGATCTTTCAACAATAATAAATGCCTCTCTCTCTCCTCAACTCCCTGAACTAATGTCTAAATTCCATTTAGCGATTGATGTCCTTTGTTAATGACGGTCACCGATAATGTTTGACAGTGTGAGGTCACCGTTCGTGTTCGTGAAACGTCCGACAAATCATTACATTTAATGTGCGCTACCTACTACGCAGACTTAACCCTCGCCGTGATGGGGGGGGGGGGGGGGTCATTTTGACCCCCCCCCCCCCTCTGCATTTTTTTCGGGAATAGCGGGAAAACGCAATTTGGCACAGCTGTTCGGGCATAAATTACCCACATCGTGTGCAAATTTTAACCTCAGGTCATCTCAGGTCAGGTCACCAAGTCACGTCAAGTGATCTTACCTCCAAAAATGTTTTCGGTCGTGCCAAAGCCAGTGTTTGTCCGAGAGATTTGAAACTTACAGGATTTCATAAGGTCATAAGTACCTACATTTTTTTCCTCTCGGATTTTTTATATATATATTTCGGTGACCTAAAGGTCAAGTTAGTGACCTCCCCATTATAAGTCAACGGGAAATATACAAATACCTCCTATTCAGAGAATATGCAATATGCATTAGATCAGGCAAATTAATTCAGAATCATGTTACTTTTTTAGCTCATTCTTGATGACCCAGGTGCAATTGTTGCTCAGGCCCACCGGGGCGCGGGTTAATTAAAATGTTGGTGTTTGGATAACATATAAATTATTGTATTAGTTACCGATAAAGAAAGTTTTGATTCTTTTTTTTTGTGTTTTCTCTTTAAAGAAAATCTTTATGACAATATAATATTCTTTCTTTTCAGAGATCCTACGCATTGACAACATTTGGGAGTTTACATCTCTGACCAAGTTACAACTGGATAACAACATCATTGAGAGAATAGAGAATATTTTCTATATGCCCAATCTGAAATGGCTGGATTTGTCATTTAACCGCATCGAGAAAATTGAAAACCTCAATCAGCTTGTCAAGTAAGTGACAATTCACGTTATTGCATTGTGCAACGATAATATTCGTTACAACTTTTTACAATAAATATTGGGATGATATTTAGCTTTATGCTCATGTTATGTAAAATAAGTCGAAAAATATCCAAAATATATTTTCTTCCTTGGGCCTTCTTCAGTGCACTCTGAAGAAGGCTCGAAGCAGTAAATATTATTTAGGCATTTTTCGACCTGTATGTACATATAAGGATGCATGGTCGCCGAAAGCGGCGGGACGGGGGAGACACGTCCCGGCAACCTCGGAAAACTGGGCCTCGTTACCCCTAACATTGCCGGATTTTAAAGGGAAATCATGACCTTTTTCCACCAAAATGTAGTTAGCACTTGAAATGGGAAGAAGCACTCAACTTAGAAAAGTAAATTAAATCACATTTGGCATAAAAATGTCTCTAGCCAAGTTAAAGTTATTTCAAGTTAAAGGGAATGTTTCACCTTTGTATTGGTTTTAACTGAGATAGCCGTTATCTTTGGCCGTTATTGAAATGTCGAAAATACTAAGGTCATTTTCCCCAAAACTTAGCCGTTTTTAAGCAATTCAAATTCTAGTTTGCAAAATGGGGTCTAGGCTAGTGCCGCCGCTGATTGGCTGACTGATACTTTTTCAGCCAATCACACTTTGTCAGCCAATCAGCGAGGTCTATAGCTCAATAATGACGTCATTCGCCCAAATAGAAAACTTAATTTGTATAAAGTTAAGTGACTTTTCGAGTGAAAAATATCACCATCGTTTTCAGCAGCACTTACTTCATATTTTCTACTACAACCAGCGTATATTTGATAACTTTCAGAAAGATGAAACATTCCCTTTAAAGCTGTTGAAAAGCGTTATAAGCTTATAACGGTCGGTACTCAGCATGTACTTATTAACGAATTCGATGTCCGAGATAAAATTAGCCTCCCTACGCATTGTTATTTATCATGAAGGTATGCAGGGGCGGATCCAGGGGGGTCAAAGGGGCCATGCCCCCCCCTCCCCCCCCCCCCCCCAGGTCCCGATATTGCGTTTTGCCGCCCCCCCCCCCCAAACGGTCGGACGTACAGTCGTAAAAATTGCCGTTGCAGCAGTCAAAATCCAGCTATCCACAGTTTAAAACGTGAAAATTTCGCGCCGTTTCGCAGAATGGCACAATATGCAATTACTTATACAAATTTAGAAAATAAGATAATGAATTAATTAACCCTATTATTGGCAGGGAGGGCGGATTCCGCCCCCTCCCTCATGTTTTTCGCAGATATCTCCCGAACGGCTGAGAGCATACCCATGACATTTTGGGACTTTTCCTAGAATTGAATTCCACATATGGAGTCAATATTTTGAGTTCCTTACCTTAACAGGGGCGGTTCCAGGGCCCATTTTTTGGATTTTTTTGGTGACATTTGGCGATAATACGGAGATGCGAACTTAACGGCTTCTTCCTAACTGCCTGATGTATAAAGGAGTTACATAGGTTTACGGTGATTGAAACAAGTGCAAATTAGTTGATTTTAGTGAACTATAATAAATATTGCACGGCAGAGGCGGTTTCAGGGCAGAGGCGGTTTCAGGGCAGTGGCGGTCATAGCGCACCATTCCATTTATCGAAAAAAGAAAAGAAAAAGACGGTCTTATAAGGCATTTATCTTACCCCAAATTTAGTGACCTGAAAACGCATATGATTTTTGAATTTTCAAAAGTCACCGTCATATATCAATCCCCAGCTCAATCTCTATCGATCCCCATTAGTTGCGTTAAAATCGGTTAGTAAACATAACAGCTGTGTAGCAGCCGGTATTGTTAGCACCCGGTACAGTCTCATATATGTTCATTGTTCTAGCTCCGACTTATAGCATCTTTTTGAAAACACCTAATTCACTGGCTCTGATTCCAACCGCTTTAGAAACCACCCTACTCGTGCGCCTATAGTATCATTCTAATTCACAGACCAGATATCACTTTAATGATTTTGTCGCTGCACTCTGCCGCCACGCAGATGTGTTATTTCAACAAGTGGCCGTGCGCCGGCCCGGCTAGTGACGCATGGCCTGTCATCGAGCCCTCGCTTTTGGTGTTGGGACAGGGTGACCAAATGTCAAGTGTCTGTCTGGGGTAGGGATGCGATATAAGCCAGGGAGTGTTGCAGTGCCGCGCAACGGTTCCGGGTGGGCGTACCCGGTTGGGCGAATCCCACACGGTGAACACGTGACCAGCGCGTGACCAGGCGAGGCAGAGCGCGTATCACGTGCCAGAGGTCGGCTCATACCAGTGTATACTGGTTATGCGTTGCCCTTTGGACCGTGTATAAAAGCGGCTGCCTCGGGGTCAATCGGGAGGTGCGCGGCAGTCGGGAGCGACCCTCGAGCCGATAACATCTTGCTGCTCTGTTGACTCTTGCTCTACTCTCTGTTGGCACTCAGTAACCGGGTAAAGTAACGCCGTCTGTGTGTTGTGTTTGGTGACTGACTGCAAATATCATCTCTGCCGCCGAAGCACTCTGTCTTTACAACCAGACCGGAGGGAAGAGCAGACGTCACACACATCATCACGTCACAACAGATCGGGTCGTTACATTGGTGCCGCGGTGACCCGGATGCTTCAAGGTCATCCCAGGTCATCAATCGCCTCAGATGACTGAAGAAGCCCGCCAGGAGAGTACCAAGAAGACCATCATCCAGTTTCAACTCCCGACTCTACCAGACCAAGACATCAGCACCACTGCTCGCCCCGCCTGGGTCATCAAGGCAAGAACGGCAGTGCGAGTGTGGGACAAGTTCATCCCAGTACTACACCCTACTAGAGTCACCTGAGATCATCCGCTATACTGTCTGCCCCTACCATCGAGCTTATTTCACCCGCCGCCTCCGTCCTCACATCGATCACGGCCTGTAGCTGTCATTACGATCCAGACCCGAGCCGTTGTTCGGACTGCGGCTATTGCCACAGCTGTGGCTGTGACCTCGTGACGACCTCTACAGACGAGATTTCATCGGTGCAGCCTGTTTTCTCTGCTTAGCCCGCTGCTGCAAGTTCGGGCCAACGCCAGGTGCCACCCTGGGAGCGCAGAGGAGCACACATACCTCTCCGCCCGGCAGGCCGCTGTCCGCTGCCCGATTGGCTCGCCACCCAACAAGTTGGCCGTCCAGCTCCGCTGCCTACGCCACTGGAAGTCTACAAAGCCTGCAATAAGCCACTCGCCACCAAGTTCGCCAACAGCCAGATATTCCACGGAGCCCAACACTTCAATCTCAATCAACAAGCGCCGTCCTTCAGCCGACGGCAAGACCCTGACCGAAGAGGAACTACCTCTTCGTTGCAACGGGGTGTGGCCTCCCCAGAGTCAGTGCCAAAATACGCACCTGACGGCACCTACACGCGGCCGCCGCCTTCGTAACCAGCATCGCCAGTGCAGCCAGTAGCTGCAGGTCAGAGCCACCACCTCTCTGCTTCTGTGACCGGCCCAGTGACCGTCCCCCTGCCATCTGAAAACGTACCAAGCTGGAGCCCAGCTCCCCCCCCAAGCCGACGCGACGCCAACGAAGCCCGCAAGAGCCGCAGCCAGACCGAACGAGGACGACTGGTGACTGAAACGTCTCCTCACCGAACAGGCCAGCCCGAAGCAGGTAAGTGCTCACACCTATTTTATCAAAGTCAGATATAGCCAAATTTTAAAAGTCAATTTAACGCAAACGCCTAGCGCCATGGATCCAAATGTGCTCATAGATATCGCTCAGTCAGTTCGTAGTCTTGGAAACCGATTCACTGTATCACAACAACTCATGGCAAGAAAACCACTTTTGATGGATCAAATGCCGATGCCTTACCAAATGGTTGCTGGACATGGACGACATTTACGCATCTGTTTCAAACGACGAATCCCAAACCCTGTGGGCCGCCTCTCAACTCCTTAAGGGATCAGCCCTTAACTTCTTTCGAGACACCCGACCAAACCTGACAAACTGGCCTCAACTCAAAGCCGCCGTGACCACCCGCTACGGCCACCTCAATCCTGCTGCCTACTCAAAACAAAAGCTCCGAAACGCCCTTCAGCATGTAAATGAATCCGTCTCCGATTTTGCTGAGCGAATCCGACTCCTGTCCTACCAAGCATACGACCAGGAACGACTGAGGGAGAAAGAGGTGACTGAGACGGTGACCAACGCTTTTATCAATGGACTTAGAAACCGCCGCCTTCAGGAGAGCATTGCCAGAAAAATGCCCGCCTCCCTGACTGACGCCTACAACCATGCCATGCACGAACAGCAGATGAAGGACCATTTAGCCTTGTACCACGACAAACACCTCCGCCCCCGAACCCATGGACTGCAATGCAATAGACAAAATGGACTCTGTTGAAAAACGACTAGACACTGTGACCGAAACGCTGGCAAATATTTGTCAGGTTCTCACCACACAGCATCAACCTCAGCCGCTTCCACAACCGCAACCTCCGCCATTTCAGGTCCAACCGCAGGCCAACCAACAGTACCAGCATAACCGCCCTCCTCCACAGCAGTACCAGCGCCAGCCGTATCAACAGTACCAGCGCCAGCCGTATCAGCAGCACCAGCAAGGTCGCACACCCCCACCGCATTTTCGGCAGCAGAGCCGTCAGGGCTACAACCCGCCGCGTCACCCCGTCCCAAACAGACCTCCAATGGGCGCTGACAGAGTTAATCCACAGGATTATCGCTGGACCTCGGACCACCGGCCCATCTGTCACTACTGCGGTATACCTGGGCACGTACAACGGGCATGTCGTAAGCGAGCGGCTGCCGAGAGCACGGCAGCGCCACAGACGCCTCACACCCTGCATCGGCAGCAGGAAAACTAGTAGAGCCTCACCCGGGAGAGGAGAAAGCGCAGTCAGTTTTCGTCCTACAGGTAAGTGAAAATTGCCCCTACATTGACATTCACATTGGCACACATCAATTCAGAACACTCCTCGACACCGGTGCACAACTCTCTCTAGTTAGCGAAGAATTTCTCAAACTGTGTGACCCCCAATTGGTAAAATCAACTTCAAATTCGACTAACATTACCCTCCGTTCGGCCACTGGTCATTCCCTAGAAGTATCCAAAGTAGTCAGAATCCGCATTACCCTTGGAAAAATCAGAATGTATCACGATTTTGTTGTAGTGAAAGATTTCAAGCATGACATGATTTTGGGGGTTGACTTTCTCAAAACCCGCAAGGCTATATTGGACTTTGACTCTCAAACCCTGATCATTGGCAACTCAGTGTACCCATTAAAAGCAAAGTCAGGTCAGGAAAAGACAGAAATCAACCTTGTGAGACTTGCGGAGGACGTAGACGTCTTCCCACGTTCGGACGTTCAAATCAAATGCTTCATTTCCAAGAAGAAGCCGGCAGGAGAAAATTTTGTTGTCTCACAGCTCCCCTCATCCCCATGTTTTGAAGACGAACCAGGCGTTTTGCTGCCAAATGCGCTGGTCAAACTGTCCAAAAACAGGCATATCCCTTGGGCCATTGTTAACGAAACTGGTAGATATATCCGGCTCAAGAAAGGCCAAGTTTTGGGCACAGCAACCAAATATAGAGAGGAGGAACAAAAACCAAACATTTCATCTGTTACGACAGACGGGACAAAACAAGAAATCAGTCCTTCAGACGTGCTGTCAACTTTCAAATTAGATCATGTGTCTGACGATCATCGCGAAGCATTGATCAAACTTTTAGAGAACAACTTGGATATTTTTGTGCAGAAAGACGAGGAGCTTACCACAACAAATATCACAGAAATGAGAATCAATACGCAAGACCATCCCCCGTCATATCAGGCCCCAAGACGCCCCCCTTTAGCATACCGTCACATTTTAGAGGAGCAGATGCAGGACATGCTCAAGGCTAAAGTGATTAGGCGCAGCAATTCCCCCTGGATGTCCCCGATACTTTTGGTCCCAAAGAAAGATGGCTCTATGAGACTTTGTGTAGACTTTCGAAAATTAAACGCTATCACAATCCGTCCTGCTGCCAGCATTCCATCAGCAGAAGACATATTTTACTCGCTAGGCAAATCAAAGTTTCGAACCAGTTTGGATCTAAAACAAGGATTTTGGCAAATCCCCATCAGAGAAGAAGACAAAGAAAAGACCGCTTTTGGAACAGACGCAGGGGTTTGGGAATACAACTGTATGGCTTTTGGCCTGGCGGGAGCCCCAGCGGTTTTCCAAAATTGCATAAATGCCGTTTTGGGCGATATCCGACATTTTGCCCTAGCATTTGTAGATGACATTATCGTGTTCAGTGAGACTTTTGACGACCATATCAGGCACCTCGGAGAAGTGCTAGATCGCTTACGCAAAGCAAACCTGAAACTCAAAATTTCGAAGTGTGAATTTATCAGAAAAGAGCTTAATTACCTTGGGCACATTATCTCTGACAAAGGAATCTCGGTTGACACTGAAAAAGTCTCCGTGATAGAAAATCTCAAGCCGCCAGAAAATATCCGCGAAGTTCGCAGTTTTCTCGGCATGACTTCTTACTACAGGAAGTACGTTCCAAATTTCAGCAAAATTGCAAAGTCCCTCACAGCCCTCACCCGAAAAAATGCCCGTTTTAAATGGACTGATGAGGCACAAACCGCATTCGAGTACCTCAAGCAGTCACTGCTGCAGGCGCCCATTTTGGCATTTCCAGATATTTCCAAACCGTTCAAACTATATACAGATGCCTCTCAATACGCGATGGGTGCAGTATTGATGCAAGAGCACGAAGGTCATGACCGAGTCATTCAGTATGTCTCTCATCAATTCTCGGAACAAAAACAGAAGTGGCCTACTATCGAGCGCGAGGCGTTCGCGATTGTTTATAGTCTCGGGAAGCTGAGGCCGATTCTGATCGGCACTGACGTCACTGTTTATACAGACCACAAACCGCTGAAGCATTTGTTCACAAGTGAGATGAAAAATCCGCGTATACAGAGATGGGCCATCATTTTGGGAGAATATGCTTGCAAAATAGAGTACATATCAGGCCCCAAAAATGTTGCCGCAGATATGCTATCTAGACTTCACAATACTCCATTTGCTGGAAATTTACATGATAACGAGCATTTAGACTGGCAAGGTGAAATGACAGATGTCAATGTAGTACAGAAAACTCAAATCAATGTTGTTGACAACGCTGTCACCATGTCTGACGAAGAACCAGTAGAAAAAGAAAACAAACCACTAGACTATCACGATTTTGATGAACAAACTCTAAAACAGGCACAACGGGAAGATGATGACACTCAAGTCATCATTACTGAATTGCAGAAGGATACACCCGATCCACAAATAGCGTCAACATATTGTTCAGAAAATGGTCTTTTGCATCATTTAGAACGAGGTACCAAAACCAGACCCCATACCCGCATGCAACTTGTCGTTCCACCAATGTATAGAAAGATAGTATTAGAAGGAGCACATGACGGTTATTTAGGAGGTCATTTAGGAATTGAAAAGACAACAGACAAGATTTCCAAGTCATATTATTGGTCAACCCTTCTAAAAGATGTGATGCAGTATGTTCAGTCGTGTGAGACATGTCAGCGCAAAAAGTTAGCCAAAGAGAGAAGACCAATGCAAGATATGCCAATGCCTTCAGCACCAATGGAAATTGTTGGCATTGATACATGTGGTCCATTCCCCGTTTCCGATGCAGGAAACAAGTATGTGTGTACTATTGTTGATCATTTTAGTGGATGGCCAGAAGCATATGCCATTCCAGACAAATCTGCTAACACGATCGCTCAGCTTCTTCTGAATGAATTCATTCCCCGTCATGGCTGCCCAAGACTAGTTATTAGTGATCAAGGTACCGAATATTGCAATGCATTATTGACCGTTGTTCACAAGGAATTGGGAATTTCACGAATCCGCACTTCAAGTTATCACCCTCAGTCAAACGGGAAAACTGAACGCTTCCACCGTTGCATGAATGAGATGATTCAAAAACAAATTAGTGAAGATCAAACAAAATGGGAGGAAATCCTACAGCCTTGTTTAGGAGCATATCGGATGAGTAAGAATGAGTCGACAAAGTATTCTCCATACTTTGTGATGTATGGCCGAGATCCCGTGTTGCCAGTTGATACCCTACTCCAGCCCCGTCACCGCTACACTGGAGAGGAGTATGTGCCCGCGATGTTCGAACACCTACACAACGCTTACACACAGGTAGCAAACAACATGCAACAAGCAAGGGAACACAACAAGTCGCTCATTTCGAACACCGCTATTCCATCCAATTTCAAACCGGGAGACCTGGTATTCTATTTCGATCCTTCTGTACAACCAGGAAACTCCACAAAACTGACACTTTACTGGAAGAACTACTTCCGTGTCGTATCTAAATTGGGAAAGGAAAACTACTGCATCAAAAACATGCACACGGGCAAAACGAAAATAGTTCATTCAGAAAATCTTCGCCATCGGGACGCAAATGACGTGTGGGACAGGTCCTACAATTCGATCCGCCAGCCTGTCCAGGTGAGTAAAATGCCGGAAGAACAGCCCGTCCGTCAACAGCCGCTTCGCGCTGCCCGTCTGCCCTTCAGTGACCAAGATTGGTACCAGGGATTCACGCAGCCGGTTCCCGCGACGCAGCTGACGAACAACTCACCACCCGTCTACTGTCCTGAGGAGCAGCCAGACGCTTGTGTAGAGCAGAACGAAGAGGAAATAGAAGCCCGTCCGCTACGACCTTCAGCAGCAACCGCCAGTCCCGCAGTCTTCTCGCCATATTCACCGGAGTATGATGAGCTCGGCCAACTGACACCGCTGACACAGAGGCAGCCGAGGAATACGAGGTATTCGCTCAGGTCGCAGGGTCCAGTCATTGACCCTGTTGACACAGCTCCTTTAGAAGGTAGGAATACACGGTATTCGCTCAGGTCGCAAGGTCCAGTCGCTGGACTTGTTGACGCAAATGCTCCCTTTGGATGTCACAGGTACAACCCCAACAGACCAAGGTACGTACCAAAACGACAACGTGACATATCACAAGAGCGGACGAACGACGATGACAAAAGACCAAGGGTCCAGTATGACATGGACTGTTTGTCTACAGGGACAACAGACCCAAATATTGCTCCAACTCGGCAATCATTTGCAAAGGCAGATTCGGCTGATCTAGACGTTTCGCCCGATTGGCACCCAAAGGTCTTGAGTGTTTTGTTGTTTTGTGCAGAGCTTCTGTTTCCAAGCCTCGGCTAACGTGCGATTTCTATGTTGCAGGCGACGAAACATGGCGACGATGATCGCACTCCTTGGCTGGCTCGCCGTGGTGGCCATGGTCCTCCACGCCGAAAAGCTTAACAACCTAACAACGCATAACGTCTCACTTTTGCCCAACCTGCACCTAGATGGTATGCAGGCTGACGCTTATTTCGATCATTTGGAAGCCCAACCCCTTGAACAAGTGACCATTGACAGCCCATCTGGTTTCTCCAAAACCATGCTGCTCATGATAGTCATTGGTGTGATGACCCTTTTCTGCCTGTATTTCATCCTGAAGCATTGCTGCTGCCCCAACTCCCGTGGTTATTCCCTAGAACGATTCCGCTCAGCCCGTCCACAGTTACCGCCCGACAGCCCAGAGGAGCCAGCCATGGAAATGCAGGAGTTGTCGCCCATGGCATCGCCGCCGCAGTACCGCCCTGTCGATCATGACGTTGGCCAAGTTTCGCAGTGCACAGCCAGCCCTGTGCAGCCGTCTGCCATGCGGCAGCAACCTGTCGGAGGGGACGCATCACCGCCACGAGGTGGTGCTCCACTCGCTACTCCGACATCCGTCGCGTCAGTACTAACGGGTACCAGACCGACATCTCTTGCTTTCTCCCCGGTGTGAGGCACACCCCTTCGGACCGGCCTGCGTCGTCACGAGACGCCCAGCGCCGTGTCGCCCTGCTGTGGCCGCGCTGCCGAGCGCGCGCCCAGTGCTGTGTGAGACGTTCGGACCGGCCTGCGTCGTCAGTCATGAGACGCCCAGCGCCGTGTCGCCCTGCTGTGGACGCGCTGCCGAGCGCGTGCCCAGAGCTGACTGTGTGTTATCCTTGCCGGGTCAAGGATTGTTATGTTTACGGTGGGCTTTGGGTTTGTGTATATGTGCTGGGTAGCGGGGTCGTGCTCGCGTACGGCTTCACCGTTTATGTAGCATGGCGGGGGGTTGTAGCATTAATTGGTATCATCGGTCCGCGCTGCGCCCGCGCGGTCCTGTTTATGGTCTTCCTTTGCCCTTCAGGCGACGGAAGCGAGCATTTTTTTTCCCAACCAAAATGCTGCGTTATTAGGAGGGGAGGTATTGTAGCAGCCCGGTATTGTTAGCACCCGGTACAGTCTCATATATGTTCATTGTTCTAGCTCCGACTTATAGCATCTTTTTTGAAAACACCTAATTCACTGGCTCTGATTCCAACCGCTTTAGAAACCACCCTACTCGTGCGCCTATAGTATCATTCTAATTCACAGACCAGATATCACTTTAATGATTTTGTCGCTGCACTCTGCCGCCACGCAGATGTGTTATTTCAACAAGTGGCCGTGCG
Organism: Chirona hameri; assembly: GCA_036785665.1. Lineage (NCBI taxonomy): Eukaryota > Metazoa > Arthropoda > Thecostraca > Balanomorpha > Balanidae > Chirona > Chirona hameri. Next base: position 5,265 of record JAXIVJ010002168.1, on the reverse strand, counting down.
CCGGCCCGGCTAGTGACGCATGGCCTGTCATCGAGCCCTCGCTTTTGGTGTTGGGACAGGGTGACCAAATGTCAAGTGTCTGTCTGGGGTAGGGATGCGATATAAGCCAGGGAGTGTTGCAGTGCCGCGCAACGGTTCCGGGTGGGCGTACCCGGTTGGGCCGAATCCCACACGGTGAACACGTGACCAGCGCGTGACCAGGCGAGGCAGAGCGGCGTATCACGTGCCAGAGGTCGGCTCATACCAGTGTATACTGGTTATGCGT